>CABHPH010127490.1:0-31731 GCA_902168325.1 Peromyscus nudipes
TTTTTTTATTATTCTTAAACATAAAATGAAATTTCAAATTGGTGATTTGAAACGCATCCACACACACAAAATTTTTGACTATTTCAATCAACTAGAATAGACATGGGGAACAGAGCACTGAAATCCCTCATGAGATTTGTCCTGAGATAACAACATGGAGATTATATCTGAGGACATGCTTCTGATTTGAAAAGCTTTTTCTTTCTTTTTGCTTTGAGCCTAATGACAGATAAAGAGAATCACATTTCACAGATGTGACAATGAGAATGATAGCAGAAGAAAGGCTTCTAATCCATCTTCCTAACAGGCTCGCCCTTAGTTGAAAGGTCCCTTGCATTGGAATTCAGAAGCTTCATTATTACTTCTGGGTTACAGTCATGTTAATTCATTATACTGGAATCTCCTTTATTACCCTTATTCAGAGTAACTCACTCTATATTATGTACATCACAATGTTCTATAATTTAATGACTACTGTCTGTTATGATTGGCTATTATACTCTTACTTACATTGTTGAAAATTAGGGTGTAATGTTCATAGTTTCAACTTCATGTGTCACTAATTTTGAATCAAATGAGGGTATTTATTTTATTATATTTTTTCAATATGTTTTTAACTGAAATAGAATTGGCATGTTGCATCGTCCTTTCTGGAACCATGAAAGCTAGGCTGCAGGAGAGAAGCTTTTAGTGGGGAGAAACTTCAAATAGGGATGAAGGAGTGGTGTCAATATATTTTTAATCTTTAATGATAATTAGTATTTTGGACAATTAGGTCTTGATAAAGATTATTTATTGTAGTTGGAGAGATTTCTCAGTGGTTAAGAGGACTTGATCTTGTAGACAACCTGGGTTCTATTCCCAGCACCCACATGTTGGCTCATCTACCATCCACAACTCCAGTTTCTGGAGAATTGATACATATTTCTAATAATCATGGGCACCAGACATTGTATGGTACACAGTCATACATGTGAACAAAGCACTCTTACACATAAAATAAAAAATACATCTCAATCACTTCAGTAAAATATAAAGGAAGATAAGAATCTAAAGTTACTATAATGATAACTATTGTTTTCTGGTATTTTAATATTGTATTACTCCCAAAGTATGGAGATTTTTCTGAGAACGCTGTTTGGATGGAGGTAAAGTCTCTATTAGTATAAGGTATGTGAGTAGAAGTGATGCACATATTTTCACAGTGAATTACTCAATTGCCAATGTGAGAAATTTAGAACTCCTTGAGAAATTTTCTGCTAACTTCTAACAAGTTTCCTTCTAGAATAACAAGATGTGTATCAGAGTCTCTTGAGAACTAAATGGAGCAAAAACAGCTTACAAAAACAGCAAATTTCAAGTAAGTTTTACAATTGTAATCTTAGAATTTTACTGCAGATTATCAATGGCATATGACAGTAATTTACCAAAACTCTCTAAACTATATAGAGCATCAGCCATGGTGTTA
This sequence comes from Peromyscus nudipes, assembly GCA_902168325.1. Lineage (NCBI taxonomy): Eukaryota > Metazoa > Chordata > Mammalia > Rodentia > Cricetidae > Peromyscus > Peromyscus nudipes. The sequence continues at coordinate 1,469 of CABHPH010127490.1, forward strand.
TCAGCAAGGAGTAGTGTCTAGTGTATCTAGATAATAAAATATCATCTGTGATATACAGTGAAGAAGTAAGTTGATAAACTACCATGTGTATAATCATGGAAGGCTGTTAGCAAAGTCCAAGAACTTCTGCTTCCTAAGAAAGATATTGGAAAAAAGAAAGTTATTGTGTTTATTGAATGCTGTTAACTGAACCTGAAAAGTAATTGCAATCTACAGATGAGTTTTCCAGTTAAATCAGTGAACAAAAATTATAATTATAAAGGAAAAATCAATAGAAGAATAGAAATTACAGAGTAATTCAAGTTTGTGAGAGAAAACAGTATCAACATTGTGAAAAGAAAATTTGAGAATACTGATAGTCAAAGGATATTTTTGATGAATCAATTAAAATAAAATCAAGAATATAGAATAACTCCTATTGTTGACATTCCTGGGCATATTAAGTGCTGAATATGTTCAAGCATGACTAAAATGACCTCAATGTCTTTAGAATGATTAAATTTTAAAGAAGAATGTTTGTGTCCATGGTCTCCTGAACCTCTTTATTACATTTGAAAGTACTTACTTTAGAAAACACGCAATTATATACTGTCTTTTTGATATTTATATCTTCTCCAAGCCTGCTGCCAGTTTGTGATCCAGGAATGTCTTCATCAAAGCATGATGACAACCCTTTTACAATTCAGTATTCACTCTATACTATATGGGGAAATAGAAATGCAACCTTTGTAAGCACTGGTAAGTAAAACCCTTGTTGATTTTGAGTTCATTTGTTGGGCTGGGTTTCTTTGTTATAGTCCTTTGCTTGTTCATAGTTTTTTGAGACATTGTCTCACTGTATACCCATAGCTGGCCAGGAACTCACTATGTAGAACAAGCTGGCCTTAAATTCTAGAAATCCATCAGCCTCTGATCCTGGGTTCTGGAATTAAAAGCCTGTGCCAACATTTCAAGCTCAAACTCATGTGGTTAAATTGCATGTGCACATGATTATGTAACTGCCTTCAGTTCTATTCTGCCTGTTTGAGCCACTTTTGTCCTTGACCTCTTCTCCTTTCAAGAAATCCCAAGCTCTACCTCTCCTGGGGTAATAATTCTCAATGAAGACACTCTTCCTTGATTAACTTATCTGTGACAAGTTTTCTTTGAAAATTTTCCTGATTAAGACAACAATGTAAAGATTTAAAATAGTAAAACAGAGTTTAATCATTTAAAAGAAATGATAACCAAACTTCTTTGGTACCTGCAGTAAAGAATACATGATTCAAAAAAGTGTATTTTTTCAATTCATTAACATGAAAGATCTTCCCATTTTTGTGATCTTCTTCAGCTTTGTAAATCAGTGTTTCCTTATTTTGATTTAGAGATCATTTAATTCATTGATTAATTTATTCCTTTACTATATCTGTTTTGTATTCTGTGTATCTAGGATTGGTCCCATGAACAAAATATCCAGAAATAGTCAATGAAAACTAAAAAATAACCAATATGTATACATCATGATGCTTGCTTTCAAAACATTTTATTTTGTCATTATAGACAAAATATTATTGTACAGGCATAAAAACAGACACCTACAAATCTATAATACCCAAATTAATCTGCACATCTACATAAAACTGACCTCCAACAATGATTTCACGACTATACATTAGGGAGAGGAATATATCTTCAATAAATAGTTCTGGGAAAAAGAAATAACCTCTACATAAGAATAAAGCAACTCCTTTTTATTAATGTATGAAAACAGTTCAAACTGAATCAAAGACTTTGGTATAAGTACTGAACCTTTGAATCTGCTAGAATAAAGCATAAGTAAAACAATTCTCTCTTTTTTATTTATTAATTAATTTTTTAAAGCCCAGTCACATATTCTCCCTCCCTCAACTGCTCCCAGTCACTTCCCAGTAACTCTCCTATAATCCATTCCTTCTCCTTCTTTCTCTTCAGAAAAGGGCATGCCTCCCATGTTTATCAACCAGCCATGGCATATCAAGTTGCAGTAAGATTAAGCACCTCTTCTCATTTTGTGGCTGGATCAGGCAACCCAGTAGGAGGAAAGGGTTGCAAAAGCAGGTAACAGAGCCAGAGACAGCCCCTACTCCCACTGTTAGGAACCCCACAAGACCAAGGTACACAACTGTAACATATGTGCAGAGGGCCTAGGTCAGTCCCATGCAAGTTCTCTGGTTGGTAATTCAGTCTGTGAGCCAATGTTAGGTGATTCTGTTGGAGTTCTTTTGGTGTCCCTGGCCCCTCTGGCATTCATAATCCTTCCTCTCCCTCTCCCACAGGATTCCCCAAGGTCTGACTAATTTTCGTCTCTGGGTCTCTGCATCTGCTTCCATCAGTTACTGGTTAAGGTCTCTCTGATACAATGGGGCTAGTTAACACATCTATGAGTGTAGTAAAATATCATTAGCAATCCTTTCATTGACATTTATTTATTTATTTATTTATTTATTTATTTATTTATTTATTTATTTATTTATTTTTGCCCATCATGTTTGGTTTTCTCCTAGGTCTCTCGGCAGTCCAGCCTCTGGATCCTGGTGCTCTAGGCAGTGTCAGGGATGACCTCCATCACATGGTATGGGTCTCAAGCTGTACCAATCATTGGTTGGGCACTCCCATAATATCTGTACCACATTTACCTCAGCACATCTTGCAAGCAGAGAAATTTGTAGATCAAAGATAATGTGTGTGTGTGTGTGTGTGTGTGTGTGTGTGTGTGTGTGTATGAGTGTGAGTTTGTGTGTGTTTCCTTTCTTAAGCATTTTTTGGCATGAGATTATTTATTTTCTATGCTTCTGTGGATGTATTTAACCTTCTTGGCTTGGATTTTTCCTTCTAGTACCTTTTATAGGGCTGAGTTAGGGAATAGATATTGTTTAAATTTGACTTTGTCATGAAATATCTTGTTTCTCTACCTATGGTGATTGAAAGTCTTGCTGGGTATATGTTGGGCTTTTAGAGTCTATAAGACATTGATCAGTCCATGCCCTTGTGGCTTTTCAGAGTCTTCATTGAGAAGTCCAGTGTAATTCTAATATGCCTGCTTTTATATGTTACCTGGCCATTTTCCTTTGCAGCTTTTAATATTCCTTCTTAGTTCTGCATGTTTAGTGTTTTGAGTATTATGTGGCATGGGGAAATTTTCTTTTCAAATCTATTTGTTGTTCTGCAAGCTTCTTATACCTTTATAGGCACATCCTTTAGGTTGAGAAGAGTTTCTTCTATGATTTTGTTGAATATATTTTCTGGGCCTTTGAGGCAAGATTCTTCCTCTTCTATTTAAATTATTTTTAGGTTTTGTCTTTTCATAGTATCCCAGATTTCCTGTGTGTTTCATGTTTGGAATTTTTTAGACTTAACATTTTCTTTGACCAATTAATGTAGCTGGTTTTCCTATGTCCAGGTTTGCTGGCAGTCGGGACAAATCTCTCCCACTTGAGTCCCCCAAGTAAACACACAGAGACATATTACTTATAAACTGTATGGCCATGGCAGGCTTTTTGCTATCTATTCTTATTTCTTAAATTAACCCATTTTTATTAATCTATAAGTTGTTATGTGGCTTGTGGCTTACTGGTATCTTACATCATGCTTCTCCTTGTGGTGGCTGGCAGCATCTCCTGACTCTGCTTTCATCCCCCCCCAGCCTTCTCTTCTCTCCTTGTCCTGCATACACTATCCTTCCTGTCTGGCTACTGGCCAATCAGCGTTTTATTTATCAATCAATCATAGTGACATATATTCACAGCATACAGGACATCTCATAGCAAGTGAATCTATTTCTTCTATCATATCTTCAACATCTAAGATTCTTTCTTTCAGCTCTTGTACCCTGTTGGTGATGTTTGCATTTATAGTTCCTGTTTGCTTACCTAGATTTTCCATTTCCAGAATTAATTCCGTTTGTGTTTTCTTCTTTACTTCTATTCAATTTTTAAGTCTGGAACAGTTGTATTTGTCTGGTTTTTTTTCTTGACTCTCTTGTCATTCTTTAAAGGATTTATTGATTTCTTCCTTTTTTGTTTGTCTAACCTCAATTTCTTTAAGGCACTTTTTTCATTTCCATTTTAAGGATGTCTATCATCTTCATAAAATTGATTTTAAAGTTGTTTATTTGTGTTTCAGCTGCATTGTAATGTTTAAGTCTTGTTGTAGGATAGCTGGGCTCTGGTGGTGGAATATTGCACTTTCTGTTGTTGATTGTATACTTATACTGGCTTTTAGCATCTGGGTTTGGGATAATTATAAGACTAGGCTTTGATTCCTGAATTTGTCTGTTTTTGGATGGGTGCATTGTTCCTTGGTTTCTGTTTCCTCTCTCTTTTCCTATCTTAATTAATCAGGGGTTCTTGTGACTTGCAAGTCTTCATGTTCAGTAGCGTGTCTCTGCTGCAATTTTGTGCTTGCAAGACTCCTGGGGTTTTGATTGCTCATGTTGTCTCTATGATTCCAAGTACCTATGTAGCCTCTCGGGTTTGGCTTTCTGCTTGGTCTCTGGGTTTAGAGGGAATGGCCTCCAGTACAGCAGAAGTTTTCTGCAGAGGTCGTGGTCTGGAGTATGGAGCTCAGGGGAGGGAGTGCAGTTGGGGCTGTTGAGTCAGCTTTAGGGAGTATTAACTACCTGCGGGCAGTGCCTTACCTTGGGTCCCTAGAATTGGCCTGGGCTCAGGTAAAACAGAAGTCTTTTGCCTGAAGTTGTGGGGCAGAAGATTGTGAAGGGGTTGCAATATGTTGTTGTTGTGTGGGCTTTATGGAGTGTTAGCAGAATTGTGGGCAAAATCTTACATGAGGTGCTTGTAACCAGCCTGGTCTCTGATAAAGCAACTATAGTTATGGCAGGTAAAACACTTTTAAAACTGTTTCTCAATAAGCAGTAGCTTAGATATGATCCCCAAAGTACAAAATAAAAGTTACGTGGAAGTAGACAAATGGACTTATATTGAATTAAAAAATCTTCTGTATAGGGAAGGAAATAATAAATAAAGTTAAGAGAAAACTTAGAGAATGGAATAAAAATAACCCAAGTATTCAAGAGTTAATGACTGAAATACATAAGGAACTCAAAAATCCAAAACAAAAATGAATCCAATTGAATATGTTGAGTATGCTTTTCTTATAAAATGGAAATAAATTCCCAACAACTAGAAGAAAATAAATACTCAATATCACTTACCTGCAGAAGAATTTAAATCAAGACTACAGTGGCCGGGTGGTGGTGGCACATGCCTTTAATCCCAGCACTTGGGAGGCAGAGACAGACAGATATCTGTGAGTTAGAGGACAGCCTGGGATACAGAATAAGTTCCAGGAAAGGCTCCAAAGCTACACAGAGAAATCCTGTCTCAAAAAAATAAAATAAAATAAAATAAAAAGACTACAGTGAGAGTTACCATACAAATTATAATGACTTTCACAAAAAAATTGTCTAAGATGTAGAGAAATAAGAAGACTTGTATAGTGTTGCTGGGTATGATTAAAAATTATTAGAACCACAGGGGATAATTATAAAGATTCTCCAAAGCTAAAACAGATTCACACTATGAACCAGCTATCTTTTCTCTACTATATATCAAAAGAGTTACCAAAAAAGATGCTTGAACACCATTTTATTACTATCACAAATCTTAAGGTGTAGAATCATCCTTTGGGTATTTCAATGGATTAATGAATAGTAAACAACACACACACACACACACACACACACACACACACACACAGAGAGAGAGAGAGAGAAAGAGAGAGAGAGAGAGAGAGAAGCATTATTTAGACACAAAACAATAAAATTCTGTCACTTTCAGAAAAATGATTGAATTGGAAGGCATGGTGTTAAATTAAATTTTCACACACAGAAATACTAGTACACTACATAGTTTCTATATATAGAAGTGAAAAAAATGTCATCCTGAGTATAGAATGGTCATCAACAAAGGTTTACGAAAGATTGATTTTAAAGGAAAACAAGGCTGGGTGTGAACAATGCACAAAGTATGCATGTGTTAAAATATTACCTTGACTATGCTAATATTACCACAATGACTATATTCTATTCAAACATGAAGTAAAAATAAATTTATATCCTGTGTATATATCATTGAGAAGCATATAATATTAAGAAAGACATATAATTATGAAATAAAAAATTTTATATGTTAGGTTGAATGTATAGATATGTTAAATGATATAAAAATAAGTATAACAAACTGAAATATAATAGCTACCTTACTTAGGATAATCAATAAATTCTATCAATTAGTATGTTTTGATGTCAGTAAAACTTACCTATGATATGGAAATTAAATTGAAAAGATCTTGGAACAAAATCCTGACCAAAATATTCAAATATCATAAAGTATCCCAATATTTGAGTTTATTTCTGGGAACAAGTGTTCTTTCTGCAGGAAGTGCAATAATATGGACCAATTCTGGCTCTTTGATTTTTGGTTCCATGACAACTTTTCTTACATATTTTAAGTTACAGAGATAGAGAGAAGGAGGAGTGAAGTAGGTAAGGACACACACACACACACACACACACACACACACACGGGAGATATTTATAAAGGAATTATTTGCAATAAGATGAATATTCTGGAAAAAACTAAAAAAATAATTATTTTAGTTAAAGCAAGACTTGTTTATGGGACAAAATATGAAAATCTTTGAAAACGTGAGTGTAAAAAAATGACAAACTTGGTTTTTTTGCATAAAAGTACTGTAGAGTTTTAGAGGAAGGTTATCAAAAGAACATATTTAATCTCAACATACTTGCACGTGAACTTTCAAGATACTAAAATTGGGCATGTAGCAGATACAGGAGAGAAAACTTTCTGAGCTTTAGAGGCAAGTGGCATCAGAAGGATTTTGTGACAATAACAGAACACGAAGCACATGGACCACCAGCCCCCAAATGATAACATGGAGACTTCTTGTTAATTATGAAAGCATAACCTTAAAGTAGGATTGTTCCAAACTAGCTCTTATACCTTAAATGAACCCATTTCTATTAATCTACATTCTGCCACATCCTTGTTACCTCTCCTTAGTACCATATGTCCTACTGGCTCCTCATGTGGCTGGCGAATTCCCTGCCACTCAGTTTCTTCCCTCAAGTTCCGCTCTCTCCCAAAAAGTCCTAGCTATTCTCTGTGGCCTAGCTATTGACCATTCAGCTCTTTATTAAACCAATCATTTTACCTTAGCCAGACAGGTAAAACATGACATATCTTCACACAGTACGAAAAAATATCCTGCAACAGATCTGAGCACTAAAAGATGTACAAAAGCAAGACCAGATATGAGTAGTACATATTTCTAGCCATGTAGCCCAAAGAAATATTCTATTACACACAAGGAAGAATTCTGCTACAAACCAAGGAATAACAATGCTACAAAGGAATAACAGTGAGAAACCAGTATGTCCAAATGAGTGACACCTAAGATTGTCTTGTGTATCCGTGGACAAGTCTACTATTAAAAGGAGAGCAGATTCTCATATCTGTGATCTTCAGAACTAAATTTGTTCTGGTCATTTCATTTTACTTCTAATTTATATAAAATAGAGCAGCATATAAACACCTCCATAAACACTGAAGCTACCGAACAATTTCAAATAAATATGTACCTAGAACTACATAGAAATTGTCTTAGAAAATTTGCCCAGTGGTAGAAGCTACACAATTATTTCTTGGAATTCATAGATCCAATAATGTAATAATGTGTCACAAGAAAACAGGTGAGATTACAGGCAGTATGTCCTCAGTCTAATCTGTCTGTGTGGTTAGATGTGCATTAACCAAAACAAAAACACGAAATAATACCAAGCTGTGATGAATGTGATAAGGCCACTGTACTCATAGCCCTAACTATTTCATAGTATACCACAGTATTACCCGTTTTGGTTACCTACAATTTTCTCTAAATAAGAAATATTTGGCACTCACAATGCTCAAATCAACACTCAACTGTAACTAAATAAGTCTGAACTATGACTAACTGTAATCTCCCGAGATGAAGAAACACAATTTGGGGGTCTTCTAACTACACTGTTACACTCACTGATCCACATTCTCTCCCTCTTTCTCCCTTCCACATGCTCTGAAAACCTGCTTATGATTTCGAGAGTTTTTATGACAGCAAAAATTCTGGCTTGCTCTTATGAGTGAAATCACATCAGAAAATCAAGATTGCTAGGTATATCAAACTTCTTCCATTCCCCAGGCTCTAGCACTCATTTCTGCATGTGCACACATCTATATCTAGGATAACCTGTAACATGTGCTTCCATTAAATATGTTTTTACAAGTAGGTTCTATCAGTGATCATAGTTTAGGGCCCTAAATTTTCTTTAGGAGGTCAGATAGAAATCTATAATTTGCATGTTAGTTCAGGCCTAGATTATATTAAAATGATGTATCTAGGTAGATATAGATATATATTTAGTGAATATATAGCAAAGACATAATAAAATTTTAATCCACAGTAAATAATTTATACAAATATGTCTAAAATTTTGTTTAAACTACTTATTAAATTTGTAAACTGTTACTTTAAAGATGATATACTTTAATTTTGTTTATTATATACTTATATAAACACCTTTAGTTTAGAATCATTATGCCTTTTATATTGTAGTAAAATGCAATACAAAAGATACATTAAAGTTTTAGCTTTCTGAGTATTTATTTATATCTCTGTGATAGAGTTAATTTACAAAATCATAAGAAAAAATTCACATGTAAGATTTACTTATTTATTTTTCTCAGGGAAAAATACTGCAAACTCTTCTTTTTAGATGATTGAAAATTATTTTAGAGTTGTTTTGGGTTCAAAGTAAAATGTAAATGTAAAACCAAAATTTTCTTGTCTCCCTGTTTCCATACATGCATAACATCCATATCCTGTCTCACAAATAAAAATGTCCCATAATCATGGAACTCACATTAAATCCCATGTTTCATCGGGAAATATCACCTTGGGGAAGGATTATCTTTTAATCCTGGGCAACCCATACATTTGAACAAAAGTGTGATCACATGTGTGCTCTACAAAGGACATAAAAGTTAGTATCACAGCCTTTCAAATACCTTTTGCTTCCTCTGTGTATCCCTCTTTCTTAACAGCACTTGCCAATCCATCATATTTTCTAACTCCTCAGGTTTTTCTATTACAAATTAATATATAGACAGCTTTTGACAACCTATAGCCTTTGGAGACAACTGTGTTTGACTTAGAAATATACTTCTATATTTAATTCACAGCTGCATGCCTTTGCAGCTTGTTCGATTCTGAGTAGTAGTCCAGCTTGTATACACTGCTGTTCACATATTTATCTGCAGTAGGACTTTGTGGATTCTTCCAGATTTGAGATATTTTAAATACATATTATACAGATATCTACACTGAATTTTATAGGATTTCATTGTTAAATCATTTGCACAAGTAACCTGGGTTGTAATTGATTGCTCATATAAGATTTACATTTAAATTTATATGAAAATCTTTCAAGGTGTCTTCTAAAATGGCTGCCTTATTTTGTGCTCAGATGATCAGTAAATGGAATTCCCTGTTTTGGGTCCTCACTGGTACTCCATTGTGTTACTATTCTGAACTATGTTCCTCCTAATATGCACATAGTGGCATCTTATTGCTGTTATCATTAGCAGTTCACCAGTGACACACTATGAAGAACAGGATTTTTCCAGTATTCTTATTTATAATAAGTTACCTTTCTTAATACTTTGACTAAAACAGAGAGAAACAATTCACAGATAGACGTGTTTATTTGACTCATAGTTCCAGAGGGCCTACTCCATCAGTATGGGCTAGGGAGAAAGTATAGTAGCTGAGCAGCTCCATCTACAGTGATGGGGACATTTGAAGGGAGACTTCACATCTCGATAATTCACATAACAGAGACTAAACCAGAACCAGAGTTAGACAGTTATCTCAAACTCCCACCTCTAGTAACCCTTCTCCCAGCTAGTTCCACAGCCTCTCTAAACAATGCTACCAGCTGAAGACAAAGGGCTAAAACATAAGCCTGTGGGGAACGGCATGACATTTACTACCTGTGTTTTGATTACACACTGCATGTTAAAATCTTTTGCCCATTTTTGAGTTATTTAATTTCTAGGATATGCAGTGTGTGCATTTGTGTGCATACATAAATATGTGTATGTGTGTTAGAGACAGACAGACAGAGAGAGAGAGAGAGAGAGAGAGAGAGAGAGAGAGATATTTTGTAATCATTTTTACCCCAGTCTATGACACATATTCCTATCTATTGACACCATGTTCTGCAAAATTGATCATTTAACATTAAGATAATCTAGTGTTTCGATTGTTGCTTTCAGGGGCTGTAGGGTTGATGTTGTCTATAAAGTGTCTTTACCACATACAATGTCTTCTGGGCTTGTCTGTCATTACAGTGTTGTTTTACACATAATGTTTAAGGATATGAACTGTTTTGAATTAATTTTGGTGAAGTATGTGGGATCTGGGTCTAGATTCATGTGCATATTTGTGTGTCCAATTACTCCTGCCCAATTACTCTGACATCATTTATTGTGAACTCTTTGTCATCCTCTTCCTCTATTCTCTTGCCGGTCTCAGTGACATCTATGCATGGATCCACTCCTGTGTTTATTAACTCGTTTCTGTCATCCTGCTCCCCTCTTTTATTGCCAGTAATATATTGATGTAGTTTTACAGTAAATCAATAAGATGGATCTTCTCAGTCCAGTGACTATCATCTACACAACAGTATCTTTATTCAGGATCTGTTGCTTTTGTGTATAAGCTTAAGGAAAGGATTGTTTTATCTAGTTACAAAATTTTCAGAGATATTACTGCAATTGTATTGAATCAGGATACAAATGGAGAAGAATGGAATTTTGAGTATGGTGCCTTCCTATCTACATATATCTTACATTTACATTCATGTAGTTGTTAAGTCCTGTCTTTGGGATTTTACCATTTCCATTGTCTCATGTCTGTACACAATTTGTTAGGTTTATACCTACTTGTTTTGTGTTTGTGCATTTAATATAAATGGTACATTACATTTATTTCAAATTTTACTTGCACACTAACATCACAGAAGGCATTAGTTGACTTTACTTCTACAATCCACACACTAATCCTTTTAAATGTTGTATATGTATAAAATGTGCCTTAGGCATATCCCTCCCTCCCCACTTCCTCATTTCCTCCTCCCTCCTTTCCTCCCTCCAGCTCTTTTCTCCAGTCTATCTCCTATCTTCCTCCCAACTTCATGTGAGCTGCTGATTAAATCTGTAGATGCTGATCTCATGACCCCAGCAAGGACGACAGCTAAGTAAAAACTAAGAAGTCCCTGGAATGTTCCCCTATTGAACATTCACATACACATTATTAACAGCTTGGTAAATATAACAGGAGGCCTGTCTGGGAGTCTAACAGCACATCACTAATTCGTATAATCAGCTGTTATCTCTATTTACTCAAATGAAAATATAAAAGAGAAAATATTTATTTTCTATATTTTTATCTTTATTTTATAAATCCCAACCCACATATATATGTATATATATATATATATATATATATACATCTGAGACCTTGTGATAGGAAAGGTCAGACACACACACACATTTTATAAGAATAAAATGTATCAGGAGTGGACTTGAGTGTTGCCATCTCCATATTCCCTTATCAAAATGAATGTATGTTCCCACTGAGTCTTTGAGTCTCATTGAGATGTTTCTGTATACCTTCTCTCAGCTTCTCTCAGCTCCCAAGATAAATTTATTAATTCATTTCTACCCTATATTGCTGTTTAACTGGCATCAATTTCAGCTGATTAATTATAATAATCTCACAGTTAACCGAATGCTAATTCTCTATCCCCTATATTATCTTTGTCTTACTTGAGTGAGGGAAACACTAAATCCTCAGCAAATCATTTTGATCATCTTTTAATGGATCCCCACCTCACCAGAGCACATCTCCAAGTTCTGGAATTAATCAACCTCCTTGAACAGTAATTTACTTCATGGTCATTAGTGTGGCTTTTTTTAGTTCTTGCCTTTTTTTATTGTTTCCCTTAGGTTTTCTTCTCAGATTATTACATGTTATATAATCAGAGACAGCTTCATATCTAGCTTATCAATGCCCCCTTAACTAGAATTTTGACTGCAATATTAAAGCAATGGGAAGAAAAAATATGTTTCTGATCAAAATTAATCAACATGAGAAATTTCTGACTTTTTAATTATAAATGATATCAACTATGGTGGTGTTATAGATGATGTTTTTCAGCTTAAGTGATTTCCACCTAAAATTGACATAGTTGCAAGTTTTTTTTCAAAATGTTGACAGATTATCAGCTTGGTAAATATAACAGGAGGCCTGTCTGGGTGTCTAGCAGCACATCACTAATTCTATAATATTAATTGACTTCAAATACTGGCACTGCCTTGCACTCCATGGATACTGAATTATGATACAAAACTCTTCCTATACATACATATGTATTATTCATTTGATTACACTTTCTTACTTCAGTTTCATGAAATCCACTCAAACTCTTGCTGCTTCCACTTGTTTAGTTTCTTTTTCTAGTTTTATAAAGTGAGATATTTTATGCATTATGTTATATTTTATATTTTAATATATCTTCTAATATATGCATTCAATCATACAGACTACCCCCTTATCCCTGATTGCTTCATCACAAAAATGTTCCGAAAATAGAATTTTCATTTATGTTTAATTCAAAATATCTGGCACTTTTTTGAGATACTGTTCTTCATCCATGCATTACTTATTAATTGTTTTTTTACTCTGTGTATATTGACACTTCCCTTCTATTTTTCTGTTAGTGGGGACAAATTTAATTCCACTGATTTATGAGAGCATTTACCCTATCATCTGTCTTCTCTTATGTGTATAACTGTATTTTGTGTCCAGAACATATCTTGATGAATATTCCAATCAAATTTGAGAGCAATGTTGAATCTATATCCATTCGTGTACAAATGTACAAATACATTGGTGTCTAGTTATAGAAACCTTGAGTATCTGGTTTTAATACTTTTATGATTTTGAGATTTGTTCTCTACTCACTCAATATTCTTACCAGCCTCTTTGGTGTTATTCCTTCCTTGTGGCCAATCTAAAGAAGCCTGAATAATCCTACATCAGATTAACAACAGTTCCTTAACTTCAATACAGGTTTTATATGCCTCTCAGAAGGCAAAAAGGATTCTCAGGCTGTGCACGGGGTGGATGGGGAGAGAGCGGCTTGCGGACACCAACGTCAACTTGACCCGCTGGGTTTTGACCTCGGGTTGGCTGTAGTTCACTGCGAGCCTGCTTGCCCGCAGGTACGACATCACACTATCCGAGCACCAAGTCTGTGTCACAGCCGGTTTTCACTGGCACCCCATCGGCTCTTGGTGGCTTCCAGAAAGGAGTGGGTATTGTTTTTGTAGGTAACTTGTGGACTTAGGACATGTCAGGGCTTTAATAAATTTGTACTTGAGCATAAAAAAAAAAAAGAAGGCAAAAAGGAGAAAATCAGATTGTGATTTTGGTCTCCTTAATGGCTAGAAATGTACCTCAGAATAAAGAGTGTCAAATCTATTAGAAACTCAATGTTTAGCCTATATTTTTATAATTGTTTATTAAATGCCCAGTAAAGTACTTATTGGAATTATAAAATTGATGTGTAGTGATGGACAATGAGAACAAGAACAAACATAATTAAAACTGATCATTAATCTGCACTCTTAGTAATATAATTTCTTCAAAACTTCTAGTACCATGTGACAGCCAGCAGCACCAGTAAATATTCTTCATGTCTGTGAAACTGGGTGAAACACAACCTTTGCTGGGTTGTTTAATGCACCCCTTCTTGCACTCTATATAATAAAAGATTGCTAAAAACAAACAAATCTTGGAACTTTTACTACTCCCCCTTAAGATACCTAATCTCTCATGTCAACTGACAATTGCAAAGAAGTTGACAATAGTAATGAAACCCATAATCAATCAGGGAAGCAAACAAAACACTTCATAAAAATAAAACCAAGCATATCATGCTCATTAATAAAAATGGGACTGGAGCGATGTCTCAGCAGTAAAGAATACTTACTGCTCTTGAGGAGGACCCAGGTTTGCTGTTCAGCACACATATGACAGCTTATATCCATCTATAACTCCAGTTCCAGGGCATCCAGAGCATTCTTTTGGATTCTGAGAAGACAAGACTCATATATGGTGCTCAAACATACAAGTAAGCAAAACACTCATATCCATAAAAATGAAAGTAAGCAAAATTTTAAAAATAAATGAAATGTACATAATACTATGAGAGGGATAGCATTGAGAGTTTCATACAAATGAAGAGACTTGTCAAAAAAAAAACAACAACAACAAAAAACCCGCATGACAACTGATGAACTTCTTTCCTGAAGTTCTTGACAGGTGATGTGGATGAGATTAGGAAGACAGTGTTTGTTAAAGAAGGAGAAGGGACAGTATTTAAAGATTAACAATTCTGAACCAGGTACTTTACCATCTGTTTTGACATGTATTATTTCACCCATACAACTAATCACAGTGTTTAGTACAAAATTGATATCCCAATTCTGAATTGATGAAGACATTTGAGAGACTTGTTGCCTGCTGAAAGTCATGTGACTAAGCAGTGGTATAGTCATGATTTCAAATCACTCACCCCGAATTTCCAATTGTAATCTACTACCATTCATATGAAAACAGACCCCGTGCTATGTGATGTTACCAGAGATATAAGACACGGTGACCTTGTGGCTATACTTTAAGGAGCTGTGCTGCCTGGGTTACTCACTAACCATTTCTGGTTCTCCTTGGTCCTTATGTAGAACTAGTTTTTGTTTTCTGTTTTTTTTTTTGTTGTTGTTGTTTTTCATTTAACATCAGATTGTTCATGCCTGAATTAAGCAATGAACGTTCCCTGGGCAGAGGTTCACTTATGAAATATTCTTTCAATTTAAGTATGTCTGAAAATATTTTTGTTTTTCTTCGTATTTGGTTTATGTAATCCAAAGCATTATGTATCAGTCACCACAGGCAAAATGCATACTGGTGCTCCCAGTGCTACAAGTTCACTCACATTATTATTATAAAAATCAAATCCTCATCACTCTTATATCCAAATGTCTCCAAAGCCTGATAGCACCTAACTTGTCCTCCATTACTTCATGTTTTCTAGGATGCTATAAAATTAGTAATAGTGTATATAATAATTTGAGGTTCTTTTTCACTCAGTTTTTTTTGAGATCCGTCGATGTTTATGTACACAATATTGTATTCCAATTTTTATTTCAGTGTCACATGTGTTTTTAGTTTGATTAACCCACTTTTGCAGCATGTAGCTAATTTAGAGTTAATGGCTATTATAAATAAATATCTTTGAATATTTGTATGTAGAGGTTTGAATAAACATTTCATTTTCTGGAATATATGCCTAAATGTTCAATTGCTGTGCATACTTCATGGAAAACTGCTAAGCAGGATTCCAGAATGACATGGCATTCCTGACAGCAATGTGCGAATAGTCCATTACTTCACATCTGTGCTGGCATTTGGTGATGCGCATGTGCCAGTTTCTTGTTTGGTCACTCTGCTGTGTATATTCTGATTCCTCAATCTGGTTTTCATTTGTATTTCTCTACTATTTTCAATGCCTAGTGTCTTTTTGTTGTAAGCTATCTATTCAGGTAATACATAGCTCCTTGCTCATTTTCTTTGTTTTTTTTATTTGGTCTTTCTGTTTTTTCATAACTGTTTCTCTTTTTATTCCTTTGAATAATTACAACTAAAGAAAATGGTTCACATTTCTTCTCATTGGGTTTCTGAATCAAAGAAAAGTATGAAATTGGTAGGCTAGGGACAGGGAGGAGTTTGGTTAATGGAAATAACATGACCATAACATATTGTATGAAAAATAAACAAAAAAACAAATTACTGTTAACAAGGTATCTTCATATTTATAATATGTATCCTTTAGAAATAGGATTTATGTTTCCTGAAAACTTTGATTATGATTTGCATAGTACAATACTGATTTAAGTTCATCTATTTCTAAATTAATTTATAAATAATTCATGGATTGCTATGGAAAATACCTGAAGATTGGAAACTATTAACCTAAAGCTACAATCTAAAAGTGGAGGGAGTTACCTCATTAGAGAAAAGCTTATTTAGCTCCCAATTCGAGAAGCTCATTAAAGAAGAGACAGCCACATTGAGACAGTGACAAGGATGACAATGGAATATGGCAGGAATATGTCGTGGATCAGAATGAGTAAAGAAACAGAGGCTATGGGAGATTTGAATCCCTTAATGTACTTCAAAGTCCCTTTCCCAACGACCTAAAGAACTTTCCAAAGCTCCTAGTCCCTAAAAGTCCTCCAAAGGGCACATCTCCAGAGACTACCATTTCTTCACATAGGGAGACATTTTTGAGTGACTCATCTAAGGAAAATCAGTTTGGTGTTAAGAACATTATGCTGCTGTGGACTGAAACCAGTGTGCATTTCTCCATTTGGGTTTAACCGGTCCTATGTGAAGCTTTAGCATCTACATTCAAAGCAAGAATAAATTCCTGTCCTAAGGAAGATGTGTCATTAATATCTACATATCCTTCACTGATTGGATTGCCTGAGCACTGTACCCTTTATACATTTCCTTTGTCATTCTTCTTTCATTAAGTCAAGCAACATCAACTTTGTGAATAAAAATCAAATGTTATTTCACTGAATTGATTGTTTAAAAAAACATATTTAACTGCAGATTATACAATTAGCTACACTAATATTGTACCATATTAAAATATAGTTTTGATATGTGAGAAGGTTATGCTTGCAAATAAAAATCACAGAAGTCAGCATTGGTTTTGCACTAATTTAAAATGGTGAGTTAAACACTGAAATGTTAACATATATATATGAATTTAATAATTTACCATTAATAAAATTCTAGTGTGTTACAAGAAATAACTATAGCATTCATTGCCTACAAAACTCCATGTTTGAAAATAGCCACTGATATCACAGTTTGAGAAATTAGAGCAAGTTCCAGGACAGCCAGGACTGTTACACAGAGAAACCCTATCTCAAAAACCTTAAAAAAATCTAGTTCCTACTATCCAGTTTTTCAGAAGTTATTGCTCAGTACACTACTAAACCTCATACCCTTTATTATTTCTGTAAAAAAGGAAATAAAATATTCCAAGAAAATTGTGTTTTATATAAGACAAAGTATGGTAAATAAAAATTGCTGAATATGAATATATCTAAGATTCAGTTATATCTGTAACACTGTATGATTTAACCTATTTTCACTCACATCATTGTGTATTCTGTGCACCGCTGTTATCTTCTAGCCTGCAGGGAGATATAGTGATGTCTGGTATACAAAGCATTTTTGTTCACAGGGATTTTAAATAAGGGACATAGATAAAATTGACTGACAGTGAAGAAAAAGTAAATATTTTCTAATATTCTTGATTGGCCAGGAATTTACAAATTTTTATGAATGTGTATTGCAGAAATCACTTCTGAAAGAATATGTTGATAACAGTGGATTTCATCAGTGTATAATGACTATAGGCAGAATACAGACAGGTAAAGTGTTTCTCTACACTTTTACTGTCATTATAGTGCTTTATCCCTGAAGATATTCTGTGAGAATGTTCTCTTTATACCATAACACTTTTGTTTTCCAGGAGGAAAATAAAAGAACTTACAATTGTGAATAACATTTTCAGAATTTTGTCACCAGTTGATAATAAAGTTGAAACATATTTTAAAACTCAGAGAATTATTTCTGCTCCAAGTGAATGATGAATCATGCCAAATTAATGCAGTGGGAGGTATTACAGGTATTACAGAGCTTCCCACATTCTAAACACACAGTACAGCAGAGAATAGTACCAAGAAACCAAACTAAAATCCGTCCTTCCTGTCTCATTCTTCGCTCACCATGGAGCATACAAAGGAGACTTAGTGAAGTAGGTTGGGACTCTCACTCATATGGTAAATGAGAGTGATTATAACCTCATCTAAATCATAAACATATTCTCTACAATATTAGAAATTTACAGAGAAGCTGCAAATAGTTAGTTCCATGCAGCTTTCCTTTGGTCTCCAGATATCACAGGTGACATCAGTCTAAATAACAGCACAGGCAGAGCTTGTACCACATGCTCAAGTCGGAAGCAGAAAAATAAAACGGAATTGTATTAATATTTTAGAGGTGCCTTAAGCCATCCTATGATTAGTTAACAAAGACACTTATTGTGTAATGATGGGGAAAATTATTTTTATTGAATCAGCAATTGATGTTCCTTTTCTAATTATAGCACTTCAGGTGTTTATATCTACAGATTGTTTTGGTAAGGCAATTAGGTACTGCAAGTATTTGAATTATGTTAGGTTAAATTAGTTTATCAACAGACAGAAATTTAATGAAGAGGAAATGTATCTTTGCAGCTTCTGTGCTCATCCTTGGAGGTTGAAATGACCTCTTAATGTGATGTTATAAAAATAACAAGTTCACATCCAAAACTAGAATTGCCTTAAGACAAATCTCATTCTTTGAGAGACCTTCCTTTTGGGAAACTTAGATCAAATGAAGAATAGTGTAAATTACTAGTTCTCTTCTATCATCTAGTCATTTAATCTGATAAGTTCCTTCTCAACACAAGCTGATTTTGTTCAGAGACACATATAGTCTCTAAATGTCTGCAGTTAGAACATTAAAACATCCCTTCTTTCTGGTTACTTCAAGGACAAGGGAAACAAACCTAATTAGCTACACTAGGAATCAAAGCAAGATAAAAAAAAGACCTCAGTCCATAGTGCTGCAATGAGTATTTCCACAAACACAGGAGAATAACACCCTATCCTCAATCCTAATGTTGCAGATGATTTTGTAATATGGAAGAGAAACAGGCTGTTCACCAACCTTCATGGCATTAAGTGTGGCGCATGTCTCTACCATTTGCCTTGCTTTCTCTACCAAACTTTTATTCCTCTTCTAACCAGAATAAAAGTGTTCTAATATTTTTTTTTCTGATTTAAAGTTTCATAATACAGAGTTTTAACAAATACAGATCACATAGTAAATTTTGGGAATTAAAAAAAGGGGAGGGGGTGAATAACCCAAATTGAATTTGTGGATTATGGATTTAAAGCCATATTTTTAAAACAATAGAATATTTGTCTTCCTATCACCCCTAAACTCCAAATTTGTTTCAGGGACCTCATGAAACAATGAATCTATTCATTTTATTACATATGAATGTATTTTATATATTCATTGCAATTACATTTGCCTCTGTGTATGTATGTGCAATATATGCATTATCTATTAGCTATATAGAGCTAATTGAGATATTCATAACCTAAGACATCATCAATATATTTGTTGTTTCCCATGCAAACCTTTATAAACCTTTACCAGACCTAGAATACCTTTATAAAGTAGAATCTTCTTGGGTAAAGATTAATAATACAGGAAATCTACCAATTAAAGGATGCTAATCAAAGCAGCAGTGTATATGTTGTCAGATGTCTTGTGATTTATAGGGGAATATTGAGTATCTAATAAAATAAGATGGGATACATGGAAGAAAGTTGCTCATTAGGACTACAAAATTCTCTCACTTGAAAGGCTTATGTGAGATGAATATTCTCATATTTATTAAGGTGCTAGAAGTGATCATTAAAAAAAGAAATTCATCCTAAATAGTAAGATCAATTAGAGGTAGTCTGTTGCAGGGTTAAAAATCAGTAGAAAAACAGCTAGTCTCCTTCCTTGTTAGTATTTCCTTGAGGACTTATCTTGCTGCCTCATCAACACTGTGGTGCATTACGGACTTTTATGGTGCTGCAAAGACACCCAATTAATAATGTTCATGATATTATGCATGTGTGTGCTTTAACTTAAAGCATTTAAATCACAACTCTCTGTTTTCAGTCGTCTTAAAAATAAAATTATAATTTTAGGAAAAGACAATTGCAGCCTCAATTGAATGTCATCTTGCTATGGGATGGTCCTTCTTTACATTGTACATATCTATTTCTATCATTGGTTAACAATAAAAATTTTTTCGCCTGTGGCAAGACAGGATAAGGTTAGGCAGAAGAATCAAACTAGGACTCAGAGGAAGAGAGGCAGTGTTGAGACAGACCCCATGAGCTACACAAGAAGCAGGATGCTGGAGGATTGGTAAGCCAAGGACCATTTGGCAATAAATAGATTATAAGGAAGGGGTTAATTTAAATGTAAGAGCTAGTTAATAATAAGCCTGAGCCATTGGCCTAACATTTATAATTAATATAAGCCTCTGAGCAATTATTGGAAGTGGCCTCAGGAAGGGGCAGGACAGAGAAAAGCTTCCATTTACATATGGCCCTTCAAGGTGCCACACCATACATCCACATAAAACCTGAAAAAGCTGTAAAAAGGTTCTAAACACACAGAAATGGAGTCACACTGGGCTTGCTAGTCTTTCATGCCTGTTGCAGTGCCCAGGAAATGGAGCTGGCCACCAACCACCATGAGCTAAGCCACGAGGCATGTTTCCATAGTCTCTCACAGGGGCAGCAGTACAGGGAGACTTCTCCCAGCTTCTGCCTGCCAGCTTAAGCTATCAGCACAAGCTCCAGCAGTACACTGCATAGTGGATTTAGGTTTTTCTCATACAGACGAAAGAGTTAAAGATACATAGTGAAGACAGATTCAGATGAAAAAAAGTATGTCTAAATGGGTTACACTGTGTTTAAGAATATACATAGGCTTGTGAGAGGAAAGAGAATATATAGACAGTCATAAAAAAGAAATATATAGTTTTAAAATAATAATGTAAAATCCTTAAAAAGAGAGTAAAGTGGAGGATCTGTGGTTGGTATGTAAAATGAATAAAAACATTTAAAAAATAAAAATAAAAATCAATTAAAAAAGAGAATAAATAATATAAAAAAATGGACCACATAAGGATGGAAAAAGCACAGAGAGTCTGGAGTACATATATTAATGTATTGTCTTTAAAATCTTTGGCTGTTAAAAGACCTCAGATTATGAAAACTGCTATATTAAACCAACCTATATAATTTAAAAATACCTTGACTCCAAAATTTAAGTCAAAAGATATGTTACTTGGAAAAGAGGTTCTGTTTTTATTTCCACAGGAAATATGAGGCTACAGAGTCATTCTGGGTTAAGGAAAATCAGGTTTGATCAAGGAAGACCCTCTAGAATCCAAACAACAGACATGGAAAAATAAACCTAGAGTAACTACAAGACATATAAGGTATATTTTACCTGCTCAGACAAAACAAAACAAAAAACAAAAAAAATCATCTTGGGCAGGCTCATGTGCAATCTACAGTTTATATTTATATTAATAAATATTTGTATGTTACCTTTAAAACTTTATATATTTTCAGAGCAAGGGGACCAGATACCAATAAAAAGAAAGGCACAGATGATCGAGTATCCAAAACAGCTTCAAGGCCACTGACTAAGATGATCCAGCCTCACAAAATACTACAGCCAAGACTTAACAGTTATCCTAAATTATCTCAGGGTCCCAAAAAAATATTACAAGCACCCCTGATCAACAGTAAGCAGTATGGAAAACTATGCCACATTCCCAAAGGATATATTATGGATGTTTATATTTGTTTGATGGCTGGGTATAAACTGTTATTGGTCATAGTCAATCTCTATCTAAAGAAGAAAGGTGGTATAATATAGGAATGATGGGGGAAAGGATGGATTATTATGATAAAAAGGGTAGAATTTTTAATCCAAAATACAACTATTAAATTCAAAATATTTTAGTTTATTGATATAAATTTAAAGTCATTTTTGTCATACTGTATGTATACTTCTACTCTTGTTTAAGGTATTGTGTTTATGCAGCTCATGTAAAAATATAATGAATAATTTAAAAATATACATTAATAGTCATCTATAAAAATCAAACTTACAGTCATGTTAGGTTTTCTAGGTTTAAAGATATATTTCAGTTAGATAGTTCATCTTCAAACACTTCAAAGACTTAGAGAATATGGCATTTAAAATGTTTTAATAACCTAAGGCATTTCAAGACAGTGAGTCATGTCTGTCCCTGGCAGAACCGATCTACTTCAGAGAGGATCATGGTCACCAAAGACACTTCATATGGAGTTTGTTTTCTTTATTGCAAAACTGGCCCATTGAACAAGACACTGACCTTTCCTTGACTGCTGACAGTAAATATGCTGTCCAATCTGGACAAGCAGGACACAAGGAAAAGTGACTGCCTAAATTTGCCAAGACAGGGTAAGACAGCCCTACAAATTTTCCTGCATCTGAAAAATGTCTGTCAGATATTCTTGGCCTGTAGTCCAAAGATGAATGCCCTAACATTGAAAAGAAACTTTGGGTGACTATCCAGGCAGCCTGATGCCCCTGTCAATAAGTAACATTTCATCCTTCTGAATTCTTTGGTGGAGTTAAACACTAGATAGTCACAGTTATAATTTTTCTTAATTATGATAAAATGGTAAATTAGATATAAAACTTTAGACTCATCAAGATAGGATAGATAATTAAATGTTTTCTCTGATTTTGTCAAATCAAATAGACTGAATATTATAACTATAATTCTTGCTTGATAACTGTTTTGTTATATATGATTTTACTATCTTAAAGTGAAAACCTTCCTTTCTGATTAGACAGAAAGGGTGAAATGTCATGGGATAGTTCTTCTGTACACTGAGAATGTGTATTTCTTTCACCAGTTTATAACAAAGTTGTTTTTGCCTATGGCAAGACAGGATAAGGTTTGGCAGAAGTGTCAAGCTAGAACTCAGAGGAAGAGGGAGTAGGGTCAAGACAGGGACTGGGAGCCACCCAAAAAGCAGGATGCTGGAGGACTGGTGACATAGACTATGTGGCATTAAATAGATGAACAGGAATGAGTTAATTTAAATGTAAGAGCTAGTTAATAATAAACTTGATCAATTGAACAAACATTTATAATTAATACAGGCTTCTGGGTGATTATTTGGAAGTGGCTGCAGGAGGGGCAGGAAAAAAGCTTCCGTTTACACCACCTAATTTATTAAATATTAGAGGTTAAACTTCGGTGAAAACTGATTTGTTTTCATTTATAAACCAATAGACTAATATATAACAAATACACATATTTGAAGAAAAGTACATAAAATCATGTCTTCCCATACCTTTGCAAAATATTTACTTCTCCAAAATGCACTTTTAAGACTCTAAAGTACAGAATATAAAATCTAATTTCTGGTTACTGCAACTGGTAAAGGAGTGGAAGATAACTCAACTTCGAGTCTGAAGATTCAAATACATTCATCTACAAACACAAAAGCATCATTTTTTTTCTTAAATACACAACAGTGGAGAAATAATGAAAAGATTTAAATGAGCTAGGGAGACAATTTATAATTTGTCTGCTAACTTTATTTCATATGGGAGAAGTCACTACTAAGACCATCAACCCTATGTAATTATCCTCCCTATGAGAAAGAAGGACTCCTCGAGTTGAATGATACAAGATTGTTAGTAAAATGCCATGATATCTTGTAATTACATTTAAAAAATTGAGGACAGTCTTTACCACCTTCTTCCTCAGAGGTAGTATACTCTTCATCTTTCTGGATTGGGCAAGATCCTCTCTCTTAATCACGAAATGTCCATTGTCTGGCAAATTTGGCCTACTATCTTGGGAAGAGGGCATGAAAGAGAGTATCTAGGCAAAATGTTTGCTTCATTCAGCTGAAGTTTGAGCAGAGTATTTTAGAAAGGTTATCCAATTAGTACTTAGGTTGGTAGAGTTCATATTTTTCCCAATTGGAGATATGAGAATCATGAGCAAAAAGTCTGAGGTACGTGGGGTGTTCTGCAGATATGACTAGATATCTGTAATGTGGAGGCCTCTGTGAAAGAAACAAAATGGACATTTCAGCTATCTAAATTAAAACAGAAGATTTAACTGTGTAACTGTTGCATATATTATACTCAATTTCAGCTACATAGAAGAAATGGAATATGAAGCAGTATTTTATGTGTTTATTTTTAGTGCAAAAGTGATAGATGTTATGGCACTCATGAGACAGCTTAATACTTTTTTTTTCCACTGAAAGATGGCATTTATATTTGCATTTTACCTCCCTTCCTAGTATAGGAACACAAGGTTCTCAATACCTTTACTGGACATTAAATAATGCACTAAAGTCATTTCTGAAGTAAGAAATTAAAGAAAGAGATGATATCTTTGTAGGTAACGCTTCTGTATATGGGTGTTAACTCAAGAAAATGTGAATAGCAACTCACTCCCACTGATCAAAGAAATAATAAACACAGTAATGTAACAAGTGCATCTGTGATGGACCATAGTGTTTCTTCAATTTCAGGTTTTCTTTTCTTTTTTTAGCAGCCATTTAATTTAATATTTCACTGTATCTTACTGTAATTCATGATTCATTCCCATGTGCAACTTTTTCCCAGAGATGTACATTAAGCCATTTATTTTGCATTTGGCTTCTTTTCCCTAGCCATGTTTAAAATATACAGTTTTAAATTTCAGTATTACCTAAGGACATAACCTTGCTAAATATAAGAGCACAACTCTTTAATTAAACCTGTGTGTATACATAACTGACAAGCTGTTTAAATAATGTCAACTTGTAAATGAAACTAATGTGCAGATAATAGCTATGTACATGATACATGTAAAAGAATGCATGTGTGGAGATAATAAATAATACATTTTTGACAAAAATGCAAATTCAAACATACTTAAGGGACTTTGAGTGCTGGTTCAAAAGTAAGAATAATTTTCCCTGGAAGCATAAGATTCCAATTTCAAGTTCCTAGCACCCATGAAAAATGCCAGATATGCCTGCTTATTCCTACAACCCCAACATTGGGAGGTGGTGACAGGAAGATGCCAGGATCTTTTTGACTAGATCTCCTAAATGAAATGGCATGCTTCTGGTTCAGAGAGAGACTAAGCAAATGAGGAATGAACCAAATACCCTGATCTTGCACTATGAATGTGCATGAAGGCACGGAAATGTACATTTATTTATAATCACATACATTACAAACATATACATTGAATTCTACTCAAACACACATACACACAATCGCATACATCACAAACATATATATCACATGCTGCTCAAACACACACACATCATCATCATAAACATTACAAACATACGCATCACATGCTACTCAAACACACGCACACACACACAAAATCACATACACACATGCTGCTCAAACACACACACAATCATATATGTTACAAACATACACATCACATGCTACTCAAACAAAAGCACACATACTCACACAATCATATACATCACAAACATATACATCACATGCTGCTCAAACACACACACATACAAATACACACATGCTCCACACATAAAACAAACATGACAAAAGACAATAATGATAATAACTATGTAATTAAGGAAATTCAAGTATCTTTTTGGAAAAGTACACATATACATATGTAATAGAATTTACTAAACCTGATCAACTACAAATTTGGGAAGTGATGAGACAGTTTTTATAAAGAGAAGCCAATGATCAATGGAATCACTAAGTGCAAAATATGAAATGAAATGATATTACTTATAGTTCTACCTGTAATATATAATACATGCATATACATTATATTAATCATTTAGAAGTATGACACATTAAATGTATGTAATATGAAAGACTGAAATATGAATTGACTGGTTGCTAACTTGTAAAAATTATACAACCAAAATAATTCTTTTGTGTAAATGACATAATCTTTCAATAACACTAATATAAATAACTTCACTTAATTTTATTTTAGTAAAGCTTTGTATAATCATTGAAAAATTCTGAAAGGTCAAAAATTTTTCTTTCCCCAGACTTGTCTGAATTTATTCTGTTTTAAATTTAAATTTATTTTTATTATTTGAGAACTTCATACTTATATACAACAAAATGTGACCATACATATCCCCAATTTCTCCTCTCTAACTTTCCCCTTAGAACCCCCAACATGGACTCTCTCAAAATCATGTTTTCTACACTTTTTGAAAACCCAATAAATTCTGCTGGTGATGCCTGTATGTGTTTGGGTGTGGGGCCATCCAGTGGAACATGTAAAACTTATCAGTAGCTGTACACTAAAAGACAATGATTCTTCTTCGCCCAGCAGCTGTAACCCATCAATGGAACCTCAGCAAGGGGTGGGGCCTAGAAAATGTCTTTACCACCTATATGGGAATTTTTGATGTCATAACTGTGTATAGTTCTTATGTAGATTACCATTACTAGTGTGACTTCTTGAGTTCAATAATCATGACATGTCCAGAGGACAACATTTCACTACACTCTTCCACATTTTCTTATAACATTTTCTCCTACTCAACCTTAGTATTCCCTGAGCTTATTCAATGGTATGAGGAGACTTGATAAAAAGTCTCAGTTGTGAACCAATGCTAAATCTCCTTTTCTCATTACTTTGACCAGCTCCACACACCTCTTCACTTACTTACTGCCTACCACATAACAAAAAGATTCCCTGGCACATGTGCATTGTAGGATGTAGGTCCAATGCTGTATATGACCACTGATGTCTTTTCACTGCCAGCAGCCTACACAGCAATCTCCAGCAGTATGAAAGATAGGAATCATGGAGGAAGTTGCCTTATGAGTTTGAGATTGATTTCCCCATATTCTACAACCAAAATATGTGGTGTCTTCAGCAATGGAGCATACCATGTAGTTATGGTAGGCAAGCATAGAAATGACAGTAGCCTGCATTTTTGGAAACCTCTGGAGCTTCCATGAACAATAACATGTGGAATGATAATGACCCATGTCTTTCAGTAAGATTTTTATTTAATAACTCATCTCTTTGGGGGCATAGAATTCCCTTCCCATACAGACCACCACCATTCAAAGTCATGTGTTTGTTTTGGTTATGTTTTCAATTCTATTACTCACAGATTTTCATGAGGGTTTTTCATATATTCTTAGTTTTTGTTAACCCATTCATTATTCCTTTCCCTACTACCCAGCATCACTTAATCCTTTAAATCCTCACCTTCTCTCCTTTTTAAAACATCACATGTATTTTACTATCCCACTAATGCATTGTTAAATTGGGATGTGATATAGTAGTATAATTTTTATCCCCTTCCCCTACTCCTGATTTCTCTCATACTTTCAAGTCCCAATCACTTTCAAATTTTCTGTTTCCAATATTCACTTTTCTTCTTTGATTTTTACCTATAACCTAGTATTTTATCCCTCATTGAATACAATACAACTTTTAACACTATTGTGGGAGCCCGTTTTCAGATTCCTCATGGCTTTATGCAGCAGGTCCACATAAAGAGGATGATTGAACCATGGGCATGCCTGAGTGCAGGTGTCTGAGATGGTCTGCACCTGGCTGTGCTGGGGGGAGGTCTTTTGTTCCACCAGTAGGCATTTCTATAAATACCTTAAGGCAGAGACAGTCAGGCCTGTAGGAATAGGTTCCAGGTCCTCTCGAGGATATCCTGTATTTTCTATCTGTTTACTCCACACTCTAAATCCTTCTATCTAATATTTCCTACTACTCTTACTCAAGAAAACTCTGGGGAAATGTGGGCATGGTGGGTAGTCCTTCCCCCTCCAACCCCCCACTCCCCCAAATCTGCACACTATGAATGAATATGGCACTCTATTTGTACTGAATGATTGAGCTAAGAAAAAATTCCCTGAGTTTTAAAACATAAATAAACATATGTGTAGCACAAATCCTAATTGGTCTTAATAAAAACCTGGAGCTAGATAACAAGATAAATGCTGAAAGATCAGAGAGACAAAGGAATAAGCCACAGCCACCTCTCAAATCACTAACTCGGTCAAAAGGACTGAATTTCTCTCTCTTCCGGCCTTATATTCCCTTCTCTGCCCATCCATATCACTTCCTGTCTCAACCTCCCAAGTTCGGGGATTAAAGGTGAATGCCAAGACTGCCTGACTTCTACAGCTAACTAGTGGCTGGCTTTGCCCTCTGATCTTCAGGCAAACTTTCTTTGTTAGAGCATTCACAAAATATCACCACACATATGTTCTACTTTCCTAACCAAATCTTAAATCTATAAATTTATTTGAGAGAAAATTATTATCCTCTCAAGAGTATTATTTCCTCTTAGTCTCTTAGTTATGGTCTTGCCTTTGTATGTCTTCTTTTATTATTTTTCAAGGTAGAAACTTTCTACCACTTACATCTACAAACAATGTCCCTGTTGGTTTAATTTGTTGTAGTTTTGTTTGTGCATTTCGAAAATTGACTGGTGAATCACATTTCAATATTTTCTCAAGCAGTGATTAAACAACACTGTGGTGATATTGTGTTCCCTAACATATTGTGCACCCTAATAAACTTATCTGGGGTCAGAGAACAGAACAGCCACTAGATATAGAGGCCAGAAAATAGTGGCACACACACTTTTAATCCTAGCGTTATAGAGGCAGAGATCTGCCTGGATCTCTGTGAGTTCAAGGCCACACTGGAAACAGCTAGGCCTTTAATGTCACAAAGTGAGCCTTTAATCCCATGGAGCGATGGCAGAAAGCAGAAAGGTATATAAGGCATGAGGACCAGAAACTAGAAGCATTTGGCTGGTTAAGCTTTTAGGCTTTTAGCAGCAGTTTAGCTGAGATTCATTCTGGATGAGGTCTCAGAGACTTCCAGTCTGAGGAAACAAGATCAGCTGAGGAACTGGCAAGGTGAGGTGGCTGTGGCTTGTTCTGCTTCTCTCATCTTCCAGCATTCACCCCAATACCCAGCTCCAGGTTTGTTTTATTAATAAGACCCTTTAGGATTCATGCTACACAATACTTAATATCATTTGAAATATTATAGTGTTTATGGTATAAATCAGATTATCTTTAGTATTTCTGAATCTTCGTCACCTTCATGTAGCCAAGCATGATATACATAAGATTTCATTACTAACAGATTTTCATGAAGCATTTTCATATATTCTTAACTTTTGTTAACCTAATCATTATCCCTTTCCCTAATTTCCAGTCTCAGTTAATCCTTTAAACCCCCATATTCACTTTCTTTTGAAATATCATATGTATTTTACTACAAGTTTGTGGAAGAAGTTGGTTGTCATCTCATGAATCTACAACAGATTACTCTAAATTATAAAGGTAATCATGTTGATTTCACAGTGACAGTATAACAGTTAAAAGGTGTCTATAGTTGTCCCAACTTTATGCATGCAAAAAAGTAGAGATGACCTCTTATTTTAGCAGTGAGCTTTTTTTTTTTATCTACAAAAAGTGGTTTCCTTGGGAGAGACAGTTCCGTAGTTAGGAGCAAGATCTGCTCTTCCAGAAGACCACAGTTCCATTCCCAAAACCCACATGGTGTCTCACGCTTGTCTCTAACTCCAGCTCCAAGTGATTTGACACCCTCATTTGGCCTCTGAATGCATCAGGCATGCATATGGTGAATGATCATAAGTAACGTAAAAAATAACCATATACATAGAGTCTTTAAATAAAATAATTATTTCAATGGATAGCCTTATATTTAGAGAATACTTTACTAGGTGCCATATTTTACAATGAAGGTGTAATGTAATGAGCAACTCTTGATAGTTTGTCATTCTTCAATATAAAGAGAAAAATAAGCATTTTCTTCTCAGAAGTGATTAATTCTGCCTCAAAACATAGGGAAGTAAGACTAAATTTCTAGGCATCCAGAACTATAACCTGATCAGTTAGGAATCCTAATATTTAGAAATGTGAAGAATTTTCAGATTGTACAATAATGAAAATAAGTCTGTAACCATAACCAACTGTCAGAAAAGTTAGTGAAGGGAAAATAGATTCTGTTCTTTCAAATTTTGGAGATTCTTCCAAAGTATCTTTGATTTCATTCAGTGTCAGTGTGGATATCTAACCCAGTCTACCAAGTTACTGTCCTTTGAAGGAGCTGACAAAGCCACTCAAGATATGAGTTTAAAAGTCATTAATAAAATTAAATCATTTCAATGCCTTGTTTAGCCAAAATTTTATGGAAAAGTTAATTTTAAATTTTTATGGAGATTTCAATGATTTTTTTCTTTAAATTTCAAAAGATAAGAAAATGGAATTTCATTCAACAAACTTTAACAGTTTTTTTT
>CABHPH010127491.1:7562-22676 GCA_902168325.1 Peromyscus nudipes
TATTGGTTCATAGTTCATGTGTTTCCACTAGTTTGGCTATTTGTCCCTGTGCTTTTTCCAATCATGGTCTCAACAATTCTCACTCATACAATCCCTCCTCTTTCTTGCTGATTGGACTCCCGGAGCTCCACCTGGGGCCTGGCCGTGGATCTCTGCATTGGCTTCCATCAGTCATTGGATGAGAGTTCTAGCACGACAGTTAGGGTGTTTGGCCATCCTATCACCAGAGTAGGTCAGTTCGGGCTTTCTCTCGACCATTGCCAGTAGTCTATAGTGGAGGTATCTTTGTGGATTTCTGGGCACCTCTCTAGCACTCTGCTTCTTCCTATTCCCATGGGGTCTTCATTTATCATGGTCTCTCTTTCCTTGTTCTCCCTCTCTGTTCTTGATCCAGCTGGGATCTCCCGCTCCCCTAAGCTCTCTTTCCCTCAACCCTTGCCCTTCATTACCCCCCTCACACCCAGTTTGCTCATGTAGATCTCCTCCATTTCTCTGTCATTGGGCAATCCCTGTGTCTTTCTTAGGGTCCTGTTTTCTAGGTAGCCTCCCTGGAATTGTGAGTAGCAGTCTAGTCATCCTTTGTTTTACATCTAGTATCCACCTATGAGTGAGTACATGATGTAGCAGGAATCTTAAAAGTTCTTGCTGAATCCTCAGCTGGTCTTGTTTCCTCAGACTGGAGGCCTCTGTGTCCTCATATCCGAATGGGCCTCAGCTGAACTGCTGCTTCTTGAAAGCCTAAATGCTTAACCAGGCCAAATGTTTCTAGTTTCTGGTCCTCACGCTTTATATACTTTTCTGCTTTCTACCACCACTCCCTGGGATTAAAGGTGTGGGTCACCATGCCTGGCCGTTTCCAATGTGGCCTTGAACTCACAGAGATCCAGAGGAATTTCTGTCTCTGGAATGCTAGGATTAAAGGCGTGTGCTACCACTGCCTAACCTCTGTTTAATATTGTGGCTGTTCTGTCTCTGACCCCAGATAAGTTTATTAAGGTACACAATATTTTGGGGAAGACAATACTACCACATTTCCTCTCTTTCTGTCTAAAATTAAAAAAGCTTATAACTAATATAAGAAAAACTATCCAATAAGTATACACAATACATATAATCAAGATTACATTAACGATGTCTAGTCCATTATATTAACAATGTCCAGTCCAGTAACATCTGATAAACTCAGACCAAAAAATTTTCATTACTTATCTTATTTAAAACAAGTAGTTCCTTTTAAAAAGTAGATTCCATAATCTCCCTTTTTATCTTATCATATCCATATTCTCTCTTTTTTTCTTTTCATAATACATTCAGTAGTCTACCTTTTGTCATTTTTATATCTTCCCCTTTTTCTCCAGTGTAGATTCAGTGATCTACCGATTTATCCTATTATTTCTTTTTTCTCAGAGTAGATTCAATGATCTATCTCATATCTTATTCTCTTTTTCTTTTTGCTTTCTAGGGGTGAAGATATTTTTAGGGAATCTTGAAAAGAAAAAATTTAGGTTAATTGTCAAGTCCTGTATCATTTGTCCAGTCTCTGCGTAATAGGAAAGTTCAGGGCTTGTCACAAGTCCTTGTTCAAGTAGTTGTCAGGCTGGATCATCTCAGCTAGCCATCTCGAAATTGTCCTAAACAGTTTGTAGTCCAAAGTCGATCTTTTCTTGGTGTTAATCAGCTTAATAGCTTTACCGTAGTCCATGTGGAATCATCGTTGTGGGGTTCCATCATCCTTTTGAAGATTTCAAAGCTGCTGTTAGGCGTGGTCATGGTTCCCTGCAGTTTTTTTTGTTTGTTTGTTTATTTTTCAAATAAGAAGAGTTTTAATGGGAGATTATCTACTGCAAAATCTCATTAGGATTCATGTCCCATGTGGCCTTGCACCAAGGAGAATGAATGATATTGAAGGACTTCCACACAGGTTTCCAACTTCTGGGGCGCTGTCACAGCCACAAGAGCCAATGCCTTCTTCAGGGTTGCTTCCAACTTTTGAAGAATAAAATATCAGCACACAGGCTTGCCTTTTCTCTTTGAACCAGACTTCTTCTTTGTAGGTGCCTCTTGCTTTGGTGCCTCCTGGCTCTGGATCATTCCTGTATTTTTACCCTGGGCAGGAGCTGATTCTGACTTTTTACCCTGATTGGCAGCTGTGTCCCCCT
Organism: Peromyscus nudipes; assembly: GCA_902168325.1. Taxonomy (NCBI): domain Eukaryota; kingdom Metazoa; phylum Chordata; class Mammalia; order Rodentia; family Cricetidae; genus Peromyscus; species Peromyscus nudipes. The sequence continues at coordinate 9,722 of CABHPH010127491.1, forward strand.
TTTTGCCCTGGTTGGGGGGCTCTTCTACCTTTTTGCCTTGGTTTGGGGCTCCTTCTGCCTTTTTGCCCTGATTGGGAGACCCCTCTGTCTTTTTCCCCTGGCTTGAGACACCTTCCGTCTTTGTGCCTTGATTAGCAACTGCATCTGTCTTTCTATTCTGGTTGGGAGCCCCCTCCCCTTTCTTGCCTTGGTTAGGATTTCTATCCCCCTTTTTGCTCTGGTTCTGGGTCCCCTCCCCTTTCTTGCCCTGGTTTTGGGCCCCTTCCCCTTTCTTCGTCTGATTCTGGGCTCCCTCCCCATTTTTGTCTTTCTGAGTCTGGGTTACCTCACTCAGGATGATTTTTTCTAGATCCATCCATTTGCCTGCAAACCTCATGATGTCATTGTTTTTCTCTTCTGAGTAGTACTCCATTGTGTATACGTACCACATTTTATTTATCCATTCTTCAGTTGAAGGGCATCTAGGTTGTTTCCAGGTTCTGGCTATTACAAAGAATGCTGCTATAAACATAGCTGAGCATGTGCCCTTGTGGTATGATTGAGAATTCCTTGGGTATTCCTATATTCCTATGCAGGGACATATGCCCAAGAGTGGTATAGCTGGATCTTGGGGGAGATTGATTCCCAATTTCCTAAGAAAGCACCATATTGATTTTCAAAGTGGCTGTACAAGCTTGCATTCCCACCAACAGAGGAGGAGTGTACCCCTTGTTCCACATCCTCTTCAGCATAAGCTGTCTTCAGTGTTTTTGATCCTAGCCATTCTGATGGGTGTATGGTGGTATCTCAGAGTCATTTTGATTTGCATTTCCTTGATGATTAGGGATGTTGAGCAATTCCTTAAATGTCTTTCAGCCATTTGTGCTTCCTCTGTTTAGCTCCATAGCCCATTTCTTAATTGGACTGTTGGGCATTTTGATGTCTAATTTCTTGAGTTCTTTATATATTCTGGATATCAGCCCTCTGTCAGATGTGGGGTTGGTGAAGATCTTTTCCCATTCTGTAGGCGGTCCCTTTGTCTTGTTGACTGTGTCCTTTGCTCTACAAAAGCTTCTCAGTTTCAAGAGGTCCCATTGATTGATTGTTTCTCACAGTGTCTGTGCTACTGGTGTTATATTTAGGAAGTGATCTCCCATGCCAATGCGTTCAAGACTACTTCCTACTTTCTTTTCTATCAGGTTCAGAGTAACTGGATTTATGTTGAGGTCTTTGATCCACTTGGACTTAAATTTTGTTCAAGGTGACAGATATGGATCTATTTGTAGCCAGAAGGCTACATGTTGACATCCAGTTATGCCAGCACCATTTGTTGAAGATGCTTTCTTTTTTCCATTGTACAGTTTTGGCTTCTTTGTCAAAAATTATATGTTCATAGGTGTGCAGATTAACTGCAGAGAGATATTTGATTATAGAAGCTACTGAGTTAAATCAATATGTATATGTTAAAAGTATCTCAATTTCAAAATTTTTGTCTGAGAATATGTTGCATTGGAAAAGAAGTTCTGCTCTTGGTTCCACAGAAGATGCGAATCTGTGGATTGCTTCCAGACAAATATGGTTTGATCAAGGAAGACCCCCTGAAAGGTCTCCAATGATATCATGGCCCCGATCATCCAACATCCAAAATCAGCTTCAAAGCATTTGGCTGAGATGATCTATCCTCACAGATTCTACAGCCAAGATTTAACTATAATTATTAATTTTCTCAGGATCTCCATAAGATTACCAGTGCCCCCATCAGCAGGAAGTAGTATAAGAAACTACACCCACATTCCCAAAAATGGATTATGGATGTTTGTCTATGTTTAGATTGTTGGTTGCAAATTGTTGTTGGTCATAGTCAATCTCTTTCTAAAAGAAGAAAGGAGGATATGATATAAAAATATAGGATGTAGATATGATAGGATGAAAGGGTAGATTATTGAATCTACTTTTAAAGAGCAACAACTTGTTTGAAGTGTTTTACATTGCTATGGATTTTAGTTTATTGATAAAAATGTAAAGGTAATTTTCTTATACTGTATGTATATTTATATTCTTGTTTAAAGTATTTTGTTTGTACAACTCATTTGAAATTGTAATGTATAGTTGAGAAATACAGATTAATAATTAGTCTTCTATGATAGTCAAACTTATGACTATCTAAGTTAAGTTTTCTAGGTATACATAGATGTATTTCAGATAAATAGGTAATCTTCAAACACTTCAAAGACCTACAAAATATGGCATTTAAAATGTTCTAAAAATTTAGACTTTTCTGGTCAATGAGACATGTCTGCTCCTGGCAGCACCAATTACATCAAGGAAGATGATGGGCACCCAAAACACTCCATATGGAGTTTATCTTCTTCATGGCAAAAGTTAGCCACTTGGGCAAGAAACTGTTCTTTCCTGGACTACTTGACAAACTGTCATATTAAACTGGACATGCAGGACCCATAAAAATGTGACCACTTAGCCAGGTGTTGGTGGCGCATGCCTTTAATCCCAGCACTCGAGGGGCAGAGGCAAGCAGATCTCTGTAAGTTTGAGGCCAGCCTGGGCAACAGAGTGAGTTCCAGGAAAGGCACAAAGCTACACAGAGAAACCCTGTCTCAAAAAAAAAAAAAAAAAAAAGAATGTGACCACTGAACTTTGCAAGGCAAGATGGTCCTTCAGGTTCCTGCTTCACAGAAAAAAACTACCAGACATTCTACAGTACACAGAGAAAAGTGACTGAGAGACTCTAGGCCTATAGGCTGAAGATAGATGCCCCAACACTACAGATGAACTTTGGGTGACTGTCCAGGTAGCCAGCTGTCTCTGTCATTCTAGATTTTTGGAAGTTGCTTACAATGCTCTTCCTGTTTACTTAGATAATATTGTATCCTTTTGAGGTCTTTGATGTAGTTGAAGACTAGATAATTACAATTATGATTTTCCTTGGTTATGATAAAAGATAAATTAGATATAAAACCTTAAACTCACAAATATAGGATAGATAAAATATTTTCTTTAATTTTACAAAATACAAATAGATTAGATATTGTAACTCTAATTCTTGATTAATAACTGTTTGTTATATGTAATTTTACTATGTTAAAATTAAAAACTTCCTTTTTAATTAAACAGAAAAGGGGAGGTGCTGTGAAATGTTCTGTATGCTGTGAATGTGTTGTTCTGATTGGTTGATAAATAAAATGCTGATTGGCCAGTAGCCAGGCAGGAAGTATAGGGGATATAAACAGACAAGGAGAATTCTGGGAAGGAGAAGGATAAGTCAGGAGACACACAGAATATGTGGCAACATACAAATTAACAGAAATGGGCTGAGTTTAAATGTAAGAGCTAGTCAGTGGTAGGCGTGAGCTAATGGCCAAGCAGTTTTAATTAAAAAAAAAGAAAGAAAGAAATTCTAACTGAGACAGAGATGAATAAACAGCAAGTTATGAAGCAGCAAAGTCAATTTAGAGTAAGGTTATGCTTTATTGTTGTTAGAGTGGTTTAGATCATTACTTGTTTTAATATTCCAATTTGTGAGCTCATTTATACAAGTATAATGAAATATGAACACACCTATCCACATTTCTCCTCTTCAACTTCCCCTATATTTTCTTCAACACATTCCACCTAAATTCATGTCTTTTTGTTTTTTTAAGTCACTAAGTTTAGTTAGGCAGACCATATTCACATAGGTGTGGGGCCATCCACTAGAGCATGGGCAACCTACAGGTGGCCATATTCATTTGCATAAGTGATAGAACACATGGAGTTTAGAGATTGTGATTAAACAAGATCTAGGAATTCTGAAAAATCTCACACTTAGCCAAATTATAAAAGAGAAGTTGTACTAATCCACTGAAAATTCTGGTAGCTCTGTTTTCAATTTTTAAAATCACCCCAACTTTGAAAATGATTTGAAGACACCATATATTAACTGGTTCCTGTGTGTGAAAAGTAGGCACATCTCATACCTGTGAGATATCATCTAGATTAAGTTATCCTCTGAGGATGCCAATCAGGGCTGTAGATTAGGTTAATTGAGGAGGAAAGATGCACCTTTCCTGTGAGAAGCACCGTTCCCTGGGATCCACTGTTCTCTGCTTCCTAGCTGTAAATACAGTAGAACCAGCTGCCTTAGGTCACCGTGACCATCACTTTCCTACTATGGTGGGTTGTCCCTTGCACTGCCAAACGCTAGTAAATCTTGTTTTTCTAAAAAATAAACAGAGGTGTGTTTCACCTCCATGAACTAAAGAAATTGCATTGCAATGGAAGGTGGTATACTTCAAAACAGAAGACAGAAACGTGGTAGGAGGAAATTAAGGATGCAGGGAGGTTAAATTTAAAGGCAAATTAATGTCAGGGTCTTCAATTTGATTCCATTGGTTCACATGACGGTTTTTAGGCCAGTATCAAGCTGTTTTAATTGCTGTAGCTCTATAGTAGAGCTTGAGGTCAGGGATGGTGATGCCTCCAGAGGTTGCTTTATTGTACAGGATTCTTTTAGTTATCCTGGGTTTTTTGTTTTTCCATATGAAGTTAAGTATTGTTCTTCCCACCTCTGTGGAGAATTGTGTTGGGACTTTGATGGGGATTGCATTGAATCTGTAGATTGCTTTTGGTAAGATTGTCATTTTTACTATGTTAATCCTATCCATGAGCATGGGAGATCTTTCCATTTTCTGATATCCTCTTCAATTTCATTCTTCAGTGACTTAAAGTTCTTATCGTACAAGTCCTTCACTTGCTTAGTTAGAGTTACCCCATGGTATTTTATATCATTTGTGCCTATTGCAAAGGGTAATGTTTCTCTGATTTCTTTCTCAGCCCATTTATCATTTGTATACAGGAAGGCTACTGATTTTTTGAGTTAATCTTGTATCCTGCCACATTACTGAAGAAGTTTATCAGCTGTAGGAGTTCCCTGCAAATGTAGAAAGCAGAAGACTGAGGAAAAGTTCATATTGAACTCCCTCCATGACAGAACATGTAGACAAGCTGAGTGGAAGGCAGAATGTGGCAAGGCTGGGTCTGGGATACAGCTCTAAATTTAACTTTTAAGTGCAGCTCCACTTAGAGGACTTTGCATTTGACTAACACTGTGTGGCATGCATATTGTTAACATGACAATAAAAATCACGTAACATCTGATTCCTTGTATTTGTCATAGGAATTTTTTTTTCTGGCTGCTGACTTCATCTGTGAGCTAATCTGTGATGCTGAATTACAGTAGATTACCACGTAATTACGTGAAAATTACATGTAGATAACAATACTTAGTATTCTGCCTGAAACAAAATTATCACTCATCAGCATCAGGTCCCACGACTTCCTTATAACTATAACTGATTGAAGCATACGTCCTTTTGGTAGTTTACATTCTCTAAAGTTTAAGTTATTTAAAGCTGGGACATTTTTCAGTGCCAAATACTCACTGAAATCCATACAATGTAAAATAATGCACATTATGATATGTCACGATCATTCCCCTTATTTGGGAGTCATGTGGAAATCTACTAAAGAAAAATTAAGATGACAGCAATATAAATCAATCCATTCAGTTCTATGACTTTTAAAACTTTCCCAAATATTCATCACAGTCAAATTTCTAACTTCAGCATAATTTTTTCTATGCCAACATTTCTGAAATGAATCCTAGAGGAAAACTTTTATATTTAGTAAGTTTCTTCTTCTGAGACATGCCTCAGCATGTGTTTAGATCTCCTAGCTCAGATCATAAGCTGTCTTGCACCTAGAAAAATGCACATAAACTTCTTAATTCTTCCTATCTCCTTTTTTATTTATTTTTTAACAGTAAAGAATTTTTATTTTCCATTGCATAAGGACATGAATATGCAGTGCATGCCCTTTGGAAGACTCCAAAGAATAGGAATTAGAGTTCTCAGGCTGGAGAGATAGCTCAGTGATTAAGAGTCCTGGCTGTTCTTCCAGAGGACATAGGTTCAATTTCTATCACCCATATGAGAGCTCACAACTGTCTACAAATCCAGTTCCAAGGTATTCAACATTTTCTTTTAGCCTCTCTGGGCACCAGATACACTCATAGTACAGGCAGAACATCCATATGCATTAAACACTTTTTTTAAAAGAAAATGATAGTTATATTTTTATGCTGCATAAAGGGTATAATATTAAGGAGAACACAAAATATCATAGAATAAAAATATTACAGTCACAGTCTACCTGCCTACTATACAGATAAACTGTAAGCAAAGAAAAGATCTGGGGTGACCACAGAAACAACCCTCTGGGCCTGTCTGTGAAGGACTACAAATTAGGTTAGCTGAGGTAGAAAGATACACCCTACATATGTGTGGTACTATTCCATGAGCTAGGGTCCTGGACTATACAGAAAGGAAGCTAGTTGAGTACTAGCATTCATTTTTCTTGGGTTCTGACAAAGGGTACAGTGTGACCAGCTGCTTCCTAAAACTCCTGGAATGTTGGACTGTGCCTTCAAACTAAGGATTAAAATAAGTCTCTACTTTCCATTGTTGCTTTTGTCAGGCAGGGAGACTGGTCACAGCACTAAGACAACTAATTAATATAGAAAATTGGTGCTAAGAAGTGGGGCTTTTGCTGTGATAAACCTGACCATGGAACAGTTATGGAGGAGGAATGTTGGAATTTTGGCCTAGAGAAACCCTTAAATGCTCTGAATAGACTGTACAGGCCATTTTCTTGGGAGTCTGGAAGACATAACAGCTGAAAAGGAACATAGATAGTAGAGATTAGGTTCACAAGGTTTCAAAGGACAAGAAGTAGTACTCTATGAGGAAATGGGCTAGGGATCAGTCCCTGATATTCTGTGGACTATGCTCTTCTCATGCCTGTGAGCTTGAATAAAGTCGAATTCGGTGGTAATGCATGAATTTTTTTGTTGTGGAAAATTTGAAGACAAGATTACATTCTAGCTGTTTCATGGATACAGCTCAGAAGAGAGATAAAAATCTAGAGGCCCCTCCTCTCCCACAAAAAAAAGGGAAAATGTGAGGGTTTTTTGAGGAAATATAGGTATGTGAGCAAGTTTACATTTTCTAGTAAAAACAAACAAACAAACAAACAAATCTATAATTGCTGAAGAGATTAGAACATTCAACACCAGAGCTTTACATTGAGACAACAGGAAAGGTTTCTTTGATGCAAGCATAAATTCATCTGAAAGTAGAGAACCTTGGAGCTAGAGAAGAGGGCTCCACAGTCAAAAGCGTTTGCTGTCTTTCCAGAGGGCCAGAGTTAAGTTCTTAGCATCTGTGTTGGATGACTCATAACTGCCTCTAACTCCAGTTGAACAGAAACCAATTCCTTAATCCAGCCTTCCTGGGCACCCACACCTACATGGCCATTCCCATGAACACATAAATAAAAGAGATGCATCTTGAAAAGAGAGGACCTAAACTAAAGATGCTGCCGAAGAGGTTCCCTCTCCAAAGATATCTGCCTAGGAAGTGATTCTTCAGGTTCACATTCCACAATGTCGGTGCAACTATGGTCCAAGAAAGACAGACTATCTCAAGATGCTGGCAGACATCCCTGATTTTATAAACCTGAAAGATATGGGAATGAGAGACTCATAGAATTTTGTAGCATGGCTCCAGAATGCCCTGGAGACCAGACAATGTTCAACATTGTCAGATTTCCTGCTAAGGGGCAATGGAAGGGCATTGCATGAAAATGTAAAAGTAAAGCTCAAGTCGCATTGGAAAATCCATGCTATGGGGGAATGCCAGGACCACAGCATGTTTGATGAGGAAAGCAGCAAGGCCAACCTAAGGTTGTTTATGTGTTTAAGGACCTACCCCAGTCCTTTGTAGTACAGGTGATCCCATCATGAGACCTAGATGCTAGACATGGAGCTGCAGGATTTAGTGTTCACTCTGTTGTGTTTTGGTCTTGCTTTGGTCTCATTTTTCTTTGCTATGTACCTATTCCTTCCTTTCGGGACAGGAATGTGTACTCTGTGCCTTGTATTTTAAAACCATGTTATTTGTTTTCTGATGGCATAGGTTCTCACAGGCAAGAGATGGCCTGAGTCTCTGGTGACTTAGACTTTGGACTTTTATAATGTATTGGAATTATTGAGATTATAGACTATTTCAAAGCTTCACTGATTCCATTTTTCATTGTGAGATGGTCATGGAATTACTCTCTGACACAATGGGGATAGATGGGAAATAAGGGCTTAAACGTGACACATTTCAACATGAAATTGGCAAGGGATAGACCTAGGGCGCTTAATCTGTTGTTAACCTTATAAAATCTGGAAACAAGTTTCTGGTTCTTTCTGTGAGTGATTATATAGATTAGGTTGATTGGAGCGGAAGATCCACCCAAATGTGAGTAGTACCACTCCATGAGCTGGAATCCTGTGCTACATGGATGGGGGAAAACTAACTGAGCACCAGTATTCTCTCCCTGCTTCCTAACAGTGGTACAATGTGGCCAGCTGTCTCTTCTGATGCCACAACATCTCTTCCATGATGGAGTATACCCTCAAAGTGTGAGTGGAAATCAACCCTGCCTTCCTTAAACTGTGTGCCTCAGGTATTTTATCACAGCAACCAGAAAATTTACTACTGCACAAGTCTATCTGATAAAAGACTACTACTCAACATTATGAGTTGAGTAGCAGTCTTTTCAAGAATATCCACAACAGGAAGAAATGTGTAAAATGTTTACATGATACATTTGGACAGTGGTACCACAAAGTCTCAACATGCTATAAAACAGAGACAAACCATGAAAGACAAAAATGGTAATTCAAATCCCCAAAGATTTTGCATACTAAACTACTTCATATCAACTTGATACTTGTGATAGGAAAACAGATTGTGGATAAGGGACAGAAAGTGAAATCTGGCCCTTCAAACTATTGTGAGGACATTGTGCAAATTGACAAACTGTGGGAACAATAGTAATTTCATATCTGTTGTTTTATTACACTGATTGGTTCCAAGTGTTTCCATTTCTTTGTAGTCTTGTATCCATGCAGTAGACTCTGTTTTGCTCATTTTTATTATTATTATTATTATTATTATTATTATTATTAATAATAATAATAATAATAAAATAACCATTTTAAGAAAAATTGGGTGAAGCCTCCATGGGACTAGACTTTAGGCCCTCTGCATAGGTGAGATAGTTGTTTAGCTTGACCTGCTTAAGGGGCCCCCTGGCAGTGGGATCAGGACCTGTCCCTGATGCATGAGTGGGCTTTTTGGAGCCCAGTGTTTATGATGGGACACCGTACATAGCCTTGGATCAGGGGGAGAGGCTTGGACCTACCTCTACAGAATGTTCCAGGCTCTGCTGACTCCCCATGGGAGTGCTTGCCTTGGAGGAGGTGGGAATAGAAAGTGGGTTGTGGGGAGGAGGCTAGGGGATAGGAAAAGGGATAAGAAGGGAATCTGTTGTTGGTATGTAAAATGAACAGAAAATTTCTTAATAATAAAAAAAAGAAAAGAAAGGAAAAAAGAAAAATTGGGAACTTGTAGGTGGAAGTTTCTGGCCCACCAGCAGCTCCTAAATAAAACTAAAATTTAATATTAATTATAAATGCTTGGTCAATATTTCAAGCTTATTACTAACTAACTCTGACATTTAATTTAACCCATATTTCTTATCTACCTTCTGCCATGTGGCTCATGACTTGTTACCTCATTTTCTATATATCCTACTTTCCTGATGTCTGCTGGCATCTCCCATAACTCTGCCCTTCTTCATCCCAGCATCCTTAACTTGGTTTTCCCGCCTATACCTCCTGCCTGGCTACCTGCCAATCAGTGTTTTATTAAACCAATTTGAGTGACAAATCATTACAGTATACAAGAGGGTTATTCCACAGTATTTCCTCCTTTTTTTCTAATTAAAAAGAAGGTTTTAGTTTTAACATAGTAAAATTACATACAACAAAAATAGTTATTAAGTATGAATTACAGTTACAATATATGGTCCATTTGTATTTGGCAAAATTAAAGAAAATACTCTATTATCTAGCTTATCTTTGTGAGTCTCAAGTTTTATACCTAATTTATCTTTTATCATAACCAAAGAAAACTATAACTATAACTATCTAGTCTTTAACTCCATCAAAGAACCCAGAAGGTTATCTAATGTTAACTAATAACAAGGACATCTGGCTGCCTAAATAATCTTTTGTATTATCTCTTTGTATATCTATTGTATAATTCTTTTGTAACATCAGGGCATCCAACTTTGGCCCACAGACCTAGTCTATGTGACAGACATTTCTGAGAAGCAGGAAACTTTGAAGGACTGTCCTACCTTATCTTGGTAAAGTTTGGCAGTCACATTCATGTAGATCTATAATAAAAAGGAGCAGACTGAGAAAGGAAAGTTACAGAATGTGCAATTGGAGGAGAAAAAAAGCACACCAGGAAGTGGAATGGAGCTAAGTCCTGTGTTCAAAGAAATAAACAGATTTCAAAAAATCTTGATGTTAAATAGATTAAGTGACATAGTGACCTCAGGGCAAGATCCCACCCAATAAAGCTTCCAATTTGTGAAAAGGAGTTAAAGAAAAGCTTAGGGGGGCAGGGCCTGGTGGTGCACACCTTTATTCCCAGTACTCAGAAGGCAGAGGCAAGCTGATTTCTGAGTTTAAGGACAACATGGTCTAAAGAACAAGTTCCAGGACAGTCAGGCTTAGGCAATGAAGGAAACCATCAAACCAGAAAACTGGTGAAGATGTAATTGAATGAGGGGGTCATGTTCCAGCCCCAGCAAGCAGCAGAACTTGGCAGCTTTGGTCACAGTGTGCTGGCTTTAGAATCAAAGATAGAAGAAATGGGTTATGGAATCTGCCTGCATGGCCAAGGATAGCCACTGTGTCCAGACATGTGTCAGAGGTGTCCCTGCCTGGAGGTCTAGAGAGACCATTGTGTGAAGGTGAAGCCCAGATTGCCTTGGAGACTTCCAAATGTTGGCAGTGCCAGAGCCATAGAATACCTGCCAAGGAGAGCTGCTAATAGGGAATGGAACCAGCCCAAGAGAAAGGAATGTGTTGCAATCATCAAAGCTGAAAAGAGTTGGAGTTCTGAAGAGCACTTTGACATGGAGTTTCAGGGTTTGGAGTTTGCCCAGCTAGTTTTCATCTTGCTTTGGTCCAGTTTCCCCTCATTATGTGCCCTTCCCTACCTTTTGGAATGGTAATGTATATCCTGTGTCATTATATGTTGCAAGTGTGTGGTCTACTTTTTGATTTTATTTTATAGAGGATTACAGTAAAGAGACTGTGTGAATCTCAGAAGAGACTTTGAACTTTGGACTTTTAAACAGGGTTGAGACTGTTATAGACTACAGGGACTTTTGAAGTTCAACCAAATGCATTTCTGCATTATGGTATAGCTATAAGCCTATGAGGGTCAAGTAGTAAAATGTGGTAGTTTGAATAGGAATTCCCCCAAGACTCATGTGTTTGAATGCTTGGCCCATAGGGAGTAGCACTTTTAGAAGTTATGGTCTTGTTGGAGGAAGTGTATTACTATGGGTAGGTCTTTGAGGTCTCAGATGATCAAGCTAGGCCTGTATGACTCAGTCTTTTCATGTTGCCTGATGATCAATATATTCAACTCTCAGCTCCTTCTCCAGCACCATGTCTGCCTGCATGTCATCATGCTTCCTGCCATAATAATGGATTAAACCTCTGAAAATGTAAGCCAGCCTCAACTAAATGTTTTCCTTTATAAGAGTTGCTGTGGACAAGGTGTCTCTTCATAGCAATAGAAACCCTAACTAAGACAGGATTAAGTTTTTGTCATTTGCATAATACTTAAAATGCTGTTACTTATGCCCAATTAAAATTTTTAGTTAACACTGTATTTTTTTTTAATTTTTTAATTTTTTTGTTTTTGGTTTTTTGTTTTTTCGAGACAGGGTTTCTCTGTGTGGCTTTGTGCCTCTCCCGGAACTCGCTTTAGAGACCAGGCTGGCCTCGAACTCACAGAGATCTGCCTGGCTCTGCCTCTCGAGTGCTGGGATTAAAGGCGTGCACCACCACTGCCTGGTTGTATTTCTTATTAATTTGCAAGAATTCTTTCTCTTTTCCTGAATATAATGCTTTTGTGTATGAATACAACTATGCATATATATATATATATATATATATATATACACACACATCTCTGTATTATTCCATACATATACACATGCATGCAGGTATATGCATATTCTCACTACCCAAACGCTTCATAAATTTATTAAATATTTTTATTTATGTGGGGAATGGGTACGTGTATGTCTGTGGAGATCAGAGGACTTTGAGATTTCTAGAAGAAAATGTTAGGAAAATACTTCAATGCATAGGCATATTCAAGGATTTTCTGAAATGAAATCTATCAACATAGGGAATAATCTCAAGAATTGACAAATGGGATTAAATCTCAGGAATTGACATAGGAAGAGAAACAAATGCTGGAGTAAAGGGACAGTATATAGAATAGGAAAATGAATTTACCAGCTAAGCAACAGATGAGGTTAATATCTAGAATATAAAAATAACTGTAAACATGGTACATAAAAAACAAAACAAACAAATAAACAAACAAGCATACAGGAACTAATTAACTGAATAGACAATTAAAACCCCCCACAAAGAACTACAAATAACCTATCAGTGAATATTTGAAAAATATCTGACATCTTTAGCCAGTAAGGAAATGCAAACTAAAAGTATTGAGATGCCACCTCACCAAAGTCAGAATAAATGCCATCAAGAAACAAATGACAATATACACTGGTTAGAATGTGGAGCAGAAAAAGTGTTAACAGACCAGTGACAATGCAAATCGGTGGACTGGTATGGGAATCAGTTTGGGGTATCCTTAGAGAAAAACATAATTATTGCATGACGCAGCTATCTGGCACTCCAGGATGTGTACCCAAAGGAATTTAAGTCCTACCACTGAGGTGTGTGTGTGTGTGTGTGTGTGTG
>CABHPH010127491.1:22776-56784 GCA_902168325.1 Peromyscus nudipes
GAGAGAGAGAGAGAGAGAGAGAGAGAGAGAGAGAGAGAGAGGGATAATGAGGTAAGGATGAAAGCTTGAGAGGGAGGAATGAGAACACAGTGGAATACATGTGATATGAAGGTCAACAAGGCCTGCTGTTGGGGAAGAAGGGGCCCAGTCAGGGAGATGATGGAAGAAAGAGGGGCAAAGGGCGAGGAGGAACAGACTACACTAAAATACCACAATGGAAACCATTGTTTTGCGTGTTACATTTAAGAAATTAGTTTACAAAACTAGAGCTTCCACAGTGAAGTTTGTCCTTTCATCAGAGAGGGGCAATTGCGTAGCTAAACTTGCTTTGTGAGTATTTGCAGCTATTTACACAGTTCCTGTGATGTAGCATTTAAGACTTTGTTATTATTCTCTTGGCAACCAGCAATACATTTAGCAGTTTAAAACGGGAAAAAAAAGAAAGAAAGAAAAAAGAAAAAACCACTTGCTATCAGTAGAATCCCAAATGTATGGTGTTGTAAACATGGTATGTGTCTTATAGTTTAGTTGGTAAGTCAAAATAGAGAGGAGTATACTTCATGCCATCATTCAGGCACTAACCTAGACTGCCCGAGACAAAGGTTTTCAACACATGACTTTCAAAATGGAAGTACAAAGGATGACAGAGACTAAGCCAATGGAGTTATTTTACAGGCAAGATATGTGCCTGTAAATAGAACATGTCTTCCGTCACACTTCATTTGCTAGAAATAATATCACCTTATTTACCTTCAAGGAGGCCTCTAGCTCACTGATGTGCCCAGGAAGAAATGAAGAACATGGATTTTGGCATCATGTAGTCTGTGTAACAAACACACAAAGAGTTAAATGAAGTGTAACATATTTACTCTTGGTGACAGCTTAGGAAATTAAAATAGGATCTGTGTATCACTGCACAGCTCTCCAGGTGCTTTTCATCCATCAGCCTTGATGAGTGCCTGAGTTGATTCTACTCCTCAGAAGACCATTTCCAGGATGTAAAAGGAAGAGCGTTTCTCTAATCAGCGTTTTGTAGCATAGAAAGATAGCTCAAATGTGGGTATAATAAAGAAAAGCGTAGGTGCTCCAGACTTGAGTGGCCATTCTCTGGTTGACTAGGTAGCTAAGGGATTATACTGACATGACATTTTATTTCAATCTTTCTCCGTTGCACTTTTCTATAGATTGAAAAAAAATTCCCTGCATGTTTCCACTCTGTCCTTGCCCTGTGTTCAAAATCTTTATCAATGAGATAATTAGGATTGAATGATATCTGTGACCTCGAATTAGTATATGTCGATATACTGAACTGTATAATTTAAAAATTAAAATATACAATAAAAATCAGTGTATTTTTACATATAAAAATATAGGCAGGAGTTTCTAGATATTTATTCAGAACAAAACTATCTAGCAACTTTTGCAAAAATATGATTTTCTTTTTGGCTTTTTTATTGCAGTATTATTGTTTGTATACATAATGGACACAAGAAAGCATAAGTGTCACTGCTAGAAATCACTAGATAAACAAGACTAGAACAGTGTAAATATTAACATAGAGGGGGAAAAGTTTTGCCAAGTCTCCTAGACAAAGAACTATAGATAATTAATGACTGCTGAAACTAGGAAAATTAGACTCTTCTGGGTATGAGGCCCCTTATTGGTTTTATAATATAGAGTGGTCTACCTGAAATGATACACACATAAACAAAAACAAACTCATCAAGTTGCATTCGTATATTTGTGCACGTGCATGCTCATACACATACATATGTAACAATAATAATCAAAGAGAATAATCAAAGCTATCTCTTTGCCAGTGGGGTTGGGAGGAGTTAGAGGGAAGAGAGTTGGGATGCCCTGAGGGAGGAAAGGGAGGGTGAATGTGATGTAATTCTATTTCAACTAAATATATACTTTAAAAAAGTAATATAAAAATAAAATCTATCCCAATGTGACAGATATATAGATATTTGATACCCTCCGAAAATTTTAAAACACTGGAGTTCTATGATAGCCTCAAACTGAAAATGACCAAAAGGGTCTGTGTCTAGGCAACACTAAAACTTCATCTTCTTTTCACTGACATTCATTTATCTTTTTAATGGATTCAGTCATTGTGTTATTGGAAGTTCAAATGTTAAAAGTGTCATCTGAAACACCCCAAACATGAAAAACAATCTTCTAGCCACATTTTAATAACATATTTTTCAGCTGCCATAAGAAACACTGATGTTTAATGAGAATAACACCAAATTAACACTATTTTGCAATAAAAACTCCAAAAAAATACTTATATTGTTTTCCCATAAAATGCTACACATATTTGTAATAACTGAAATTTAAGAAGAACTTTGTAAAATAAAAATCTATATTTTTCAAATAATCTGTATGCATTTATTTTGAATGAAATTATGTCTCAAATTGATGTCAAGGACATCTATGAAAGTCGAAAATGCTAGAAGAAGATTCTCTTTTGATTTGAGCATGTTCAAAGTCCTTTTCCCTTTGAGCAAAATAACGGGCACATTGAATAAAAATCACATTTGAACGTCTGAATGATGCTCAATTCTCTGCCGCTCAGTTCAAATCTGGAGCAACTACACAAATTACCTTCAGTTTAAAAGTTAACCAAATTCAGAGCTTCTGATGCATATTTTAGCAACACAGAATTGTGAGACATTAACGAGGAAGACTGCATTTGTCTTTAAGTCCACAAGATAGTAAAAGCTCAGTATTAAAAAAAAAAACTTTTGTCTAGCAGAAGTGATTTGAAGCTGTTTTGCTTCATGCATGTGAACTCAGCAGGTGATTCTTGCCTATCTTTGATGTCAAACAGCACAAAACTTCAGTGAGTAGTAGCTTCAGAAATGCAATAGACATAGCTGAGTCTTCATACGAAGCTCATGCTTGAACTACATCAGAAGAACTGACATCTATTATGGCGAGCAAAGACAAGTGTTTGAAAAGAGATTCAAACAGAAGTGTCAGAATTTACAGTGCATAGTTTTATATAAGTTGATTTTAACCAAGCATATCTCTATGAACTCTGCAGGGTAGAAAAGAAATTTCAAAAGGCAGAGAAATTGTTGTCATCTAAGGGCAGGGGATGTTTTAATAGCTTGAGGAAGAACATTTCTGAAAGGTTATGTGGTGATCCATTTACTTTGACTGAGTAATAAGGCTTCTCATTGTGATCCTGCAGTTTTTAACCCTTAGAACAATAGACATGTCTGTGGACTGGGAGCAGAAAGGGCCACTTACAAACTCAGGGAAACTTGATACCCATTGTGAAGTTACAGCCTTTAAATACAGACACGCACTGGACATTTTCTGAATTTTCTGTCCACCGAGAAGAAAACAAAAATGCAACAAACAAAGAGCCTTTCAGATCTGGGGAGTCCTGCTGCCCTCCCGGAAGCAAGGCAGAAAGAATGCAGAGTTTTTTCAAAACAAACATTAGTGTCATTTGTCACCCTTCTTCCTGAATATTCACCTCTTTTATTTCCAACGACGAACAGTTTTTGTATATATTATGGATTTTAAAATACTAAAAACAGAAAACCTTCTGTCTGTGTATCAGCTTCCATGTTCATCTTGCAGGGGTGAGCATCAGAGACCTCTGTTGGAGAAATGGTTGAAATCTTGGGCAAAGGTTTCATCACAGCCTATCTTTAAAACTCTCCCTCAGCGGTCTAGTGCTACAAACTCATGGAATTGTTTTTCTAGGAATGCTTCTCCACCCCATACCCAGACAGTCTTAAAGAAAAGTAAGACTCTTTGGCTTAAAGCACAAAATCTCAATTCCCAAGCAGCAATTTCTAGCTTGTAATCAGTATTTAACAGTGTGAGATCTACCTCTTCCTAAGCCACAATTACCCCAATTAATGCATCACAAGCAAATCACTTGTTTAGTTGTTATATTCTAGTGTGTGCTTTTAACAACAAATTCCCCTCTCTTGAAGAGCTGCCAAAGCCTTCCCCTAGGAAATGAAACATGGATGGGCACATTCAAACCTTTCATTCCCTTGAGTGTTGAATATACTCTTTTAGATTTGATTCATGAACTTCTTGTATTTGTACTTTAAAAAATAATATTTGATTTTACTTCTAAAGTGGTTGAGATCATTAAAAGGAAAGATTGGGGCCTGAAAAAATGGCTCAGTGGGTAAGATGATTCGCTGTTCAAGCATGAGGATCTGAATTTGAATGCCAGCACCCATATAAAAAGCCTGGCATATCTGTGCTCACCCATGTCCCTGTATCGAAGCACAGAGACAAGAGATCCTGGGAGGGTGCTGGGCAGCCTGCCTACTTGAAGAGGTATCTGTGAGGTATTCTTTCTCCAGGAAGTAAGGCAGAAAGTGATAGAGGGCATTACCAGATGTCTTCTTTTGGGTTCTGAATGTGTGTACATGGGTGTGGGCACACATGCACAGGTATGCACCACATACACCATACACTCAAACATACACACAATGCAAGTATACCCATACACACATGTATGCACATACATTATCTACACAATACACACAACATATACATACATGCTACACACATACATAATGTTACAGCATACATATACCATGTATAGGTGGAGTTTTTCTGTCCTGGCAGCCGTTTCCCAAAAAACCAAACACCGAGACTTAATACTACTTATAAATGCTTGGCCAACAGTTCAGGCTTGTTACTAGCTAACTCTTACATTTAATTAACTATATGTCTTATCTGCGCTCTATCATGCGGTACCCCTTCTCAGTATGGCATGCTCATCTTGCTTCTCCCTGCATCCACTGGTGACGCCTCTGACTCCACCCCTCTTCATCCCAGCATTCCCTCTGTTTCTTGTCCTGCCCAGCTATCAGCTAATCAGCTTTTTATTAACAATGAGAGTAATACATATTTACAGTGTACAGAAGGATTATTCCACAGCAACCATGCACACACACGTACGTAATGCCTACAACACACATATACACCATATACACACAAAATATACATCCACCAATATACATACACACATGCACACACAAACATGTATCTTATATATCGCACATATCCACACATACACACAACAAACACAGTACACATACACATGCACACATACATACATACATCATACACACAACATGCTCACAACACTTACAAACATATACATAATCCATACACAAAACACATAATCCATACATATAACACACATGCATACATGTACACACATACACACAACATAGATGTATACATCATACACATATAAACATATACACACACTCAATGCACACACATACAAACATACACAAAACACACACACACACACACACACACACACACAAAGGAAAAGAGAGAGTGAAAAAGTAAGCTGAAAGAAGGAAGGGCATATCGTGTGTGAACTGGTTGTGGATATCACAGTGAGTCCTTGTCCTTGGCTCTCATGTAACCTCTCTCCGATTAACCCTTGGTTATGAAGGATAAATAATTGCTCATTGGTGTGACTGCGAGTCTGGGAGGAACTTTAAATCGGCATCGCAATAGTGAAAATAACCTCCATTCTGTTACTCAAGTTTCTCCCCGCACCCAGTTAGTGTTTATTTTCTGTAGCGCACTCGCAACATGGAGAGTCATTTTATTCCCTTTATCTGTTTCCTGTTGTCCTCTGTTCCTTATTCATAAATTCCCCTGAAGTAGAGACCTCACAAGCTCTGAGCAGGATTCCCGACACATGTGAAGTATCACTAATGTGTAAGGGATCTAAATTAAGCTTTGGGTCATCTCAACATATGGATTATTATGAGCATTTTATAGATATGGAAACTGAATTTTATGTGGATAGAAGCAGATTTTCAGGGGTGTGGTGTAAAAAAAAGATGGAAATCTCACAATGCTGACAACTCAAGAGTTCACGTAAGGTTTCCGTGCTGATTGACAGTCTTCATGAACAAGGCGGGGATTTATGAGGGAGTAGCAACGGAGATCTCATAGAAGGCAAAGTGAAGAATGCCGTATTAGAAATGAAAGTGCCTAATAATGAGAAGTTTAATTTGAATTAAAAGATGGAGATTCTGTAAGTTTTCTAGAAGAGTCAATTGATTTCAAGTATTATATAGTTGGAAACCTTCATTTTCTTTTTTGGCCCATTTTTCTTCTAGTATTGTGTCTATAACTCAAAGTCTGTTTCATGCCAAGAAACCTTATTCTACTACTAAACTGTATGCCCAGCCTCCATCATTTTAATAATTTCTCTCTGACACAAAGCTTTAAAAATATTTTCATTTGGTTTAGATGTTGTTTCTTTGTGTTATTGCAGGGGCTTTTGTAGCTGCATTGATATCCTGGCTGAACTTCTGCATGTGTTGCTTCCAGATTAGCTACCATGAAATGTCTCTTCTGAGAATGAGGTCTGATTCCCCAACACTTTATGTGCAAGCCGCTTGTATCTTGGTCGCTGAGAAATGATGTTATATAGATGATGGATTTGATAGGTAGTGATATGTTTTTTATCAATTTTTGCAAGCCATCAACTTGGCTGCATTTTTCTTATCAGCTCCGATACTTGGGCAGCAGTTCAGGTCTTGACTCCCTTCATTTGCCTGGGCTACTTAATTCTGCCCAGTGAATGAACTCAGATTCCTCTGCTGTGGAATGTCCTTGTTTGGGATGCCCCCCTGGAGTAGGTGTGGTTCCCTTGTATTCTGTCTTGTGGCTCTTCACACCATAAGATGTGCATTTTCCTATTAGATTTGTCATTGCACAGTGCAGACTGGAGACTATTTTCTGGCAGGCAGCTATACAACTAAGAAAGTCATGGAACCTCTCCTCATTGTCTGTATATATTTTTTCATATATTTTGTCTAAAGATAACAGTTAATAAAAAGTTAGGTCAAGAATATACCTGGCCCTCAACTTGAACCCTGTGCAAGGAGTAAGATTTACACAACCCAGGTAAGTATGTCATGGACAGAAATAAGGTGGTGGACATAGTGGTGTTTGGACTAAAGAGGATTCTATGCAAAGAAACTACTTACATGATGATGTTGACAAACACATTAAACAGCTTTTCGTGTGTGTGCTTCTGTGAATAGGCAACAATGGGTATGAGGTTATTTCTGTACATGTGTAGAAGAAGGTGAGCATGCAGCATGAGTGAGTGAGGTAGAAAAGTAACAATAAAAAAATTATCCTTTTTCTTTCAAGTGACATGATGAACATAGCCAACAAGCTAGAACTCCTTTCTTTGGGGTGACTTCCATATTTCCTTATTCCCTTTGCCCTCCAATGAGCCAGACTGGGTGTTACTTCAACGAGAGACAAACATGGCATGGGAGTCCAACAGAAAAAGATAAGTTTTAGGAAATCAATTGTTTAAGCCTTTTCTATTGAAGAAAAATAATAGAATTATTTCATTGTTACATTTTTGTTTATTTGTTTTATGCTATGTAGATGTGTGTGAGTACGTGCACCAGGATGTGTGGGTGGAACCTAAAGGCCAGCTTGCAGGGCTCTGTTCTCTCCTTCCACCCTTGGGCCCCAGGGCTTGGGTTGAGATCATCAGCCTTGGAGCCAAAGTTCTTTATCAGCAGGCCATCTCACTGGCCCCAAGAATCAGTTAAGGGGGTAAAATATGAAGGAATCATTGAATAGGCTCATTAAGATCTACCTGGAGATGAGTTAGCAATTTTAAAAAACTTATTTCCATATGGAGGAAACATAATGACATAAACTATGAAGTCCTGCACAAGACCTTCAATACTATGAATATCTGAATGGTACTTGAATGAGCTACCCAGGTTATGTCCTTACATAAGACTATGTTCCTTTGTTATGACTTCAGTCTCTTGATCATCATTCTTACAACACTTTCCAGAGGACCAGAAACAATTACAGTATAGGGAAACAGGAGAAGGGATCTCCTGTGAGTCCTGTAGAACACACTTTTCTAATACTCTGGAGAAGATCCACATGTAAAGATCAATGGAATCTAACAAGAATTGACTGATGTTATTAAAGACTTCATTTTCAGCTTTCTATCACACTCCAAGTTATTTGACTGAGTAAAACTAAAAACCAGAATCACTAGCTAAGTTCATTTTAATGTTCTGTTTTATGTGGGAAAGGCATCAAAGAGCACCTTAGGTTTAAGTTACCTATTAACAAGACCCCACGCTATCCAGGAAAAGGTAAACCTTGGCAGAATTGGGTTGTATGGGGAGTGAGGAAGATGTGTAGGTGGCTACAAATTAGCACTCTGACTAGGACTCAACAAGATATTTTGTAGGTCATGGTGGGGTGGGCCCTGAACACCAGAAAAAGGGAATCATTGACTTTGAACCAGTCAGCCAGTTTTTTAGCAAGAACTGAGAACAGGTTTGTTTTTCTTTCCCAAGCAACCTTGGTGATAATTAAGCATTTCTTTGGACAACTGTATCTTTAGAAGTAAACATTACAGATCAGCCAGGAACAGGGTACACAATTTCTAAAAATCATCATCATAATAAATATCACATTTCACCATTTTAGCAAGACCCTTTCAGGCTGCTTCATAAGACTGTGGCAATGTTCTGCTTTCACCAAGACTTCAATAATCAAATAACTTTGCCCATTGCTCCTTGAGTTTATGGAAATTTATAAGAGACATTGAACTAAGCATAACAAATGTTTTTAGTTGGCCACTTTCCTTGATAGATTTTACTTATAGTCATTTTTTCATATATACAAAAACATTTGGATGTATTACCTCAAGATGCTTTTTAAAAATAGCATGGTTTTCTACTTCCAGCTTGATAAGGTACCCAAGTTCTGCTCCATAAGTTGCAGAGATTTTTGCTCTTTCTAGACACTTCTTTACACTGCAGGAACACAACCAGTCACAACACCATAATGACATCAGTCGTTTAACTGACACTTGATTCAGGCTCAGGCATAGCAGAGTCTTTAAATGAAATCTAACCTATTTGATCCTTACAAGAATGCTTTATTCCCATTTCTTCATGGACGAGTAAGTTAACACTCAGAGAGTAAAATAAACTGTCTAGATGCACAACACAGTTTATAATGCAAGGTAGGTTGACCTACGTTCAGCATTCCTATTTTT
Organism: Peromyscus nudipes; assembly: GCA_902168325.1. NCBI lineage: Eukaryota > Metazoa > Chordata > Mammalia > Rodentia > Cricetidae > Peromyscus > Peromyscus nudipes. The sequence continues at coordinate 31,862 of CABHPH010127491.1, forward strand.
CCTACCATGAAGTTTACTGCTCCACTAGGCATAGAAAATCAAGTGTCTAAAATGAAAGATACAGACATCTTTACCAAATGAAAGTGGAGTTTATCACATCTTTTCATTAGCACAGATAACCACAACCAGCCAATCTGCCCCTTCCAAAATTTCACATGATAATGAGTAAAACTATTCTTCAATAGTAGAGCAATGGGCTGAAAACTTGATTTAATTGCAGAATGCCACCTTTACCTTTTTCCCCTCAATGAATCTTTAGACCAATCCATCAAATATCAAACACAGTAGACCTGTATAAAGCACAAATAAAGCCTTGATGGTGGAACTCTGCAACGGAAGCCACCTCTGTGGAATTCTTGGCTTTTCTGAACACTCAGGAAATCCTGAAATGGAATATGTGAAGATGGCCTGATGTTCTGAGTTTACTCAATGATGGAAAGAAGATAATTTTTTAAAGACCCTGAATTTATTTGATAGTAGAATAATAGGCATTTTACTGTACTATGTCACATTATTCAATAGTACTTTATCATGAATTTTAAACATGAGCCTGGGCAAGCTTCCAGATGCAATGTGCTAAGGCTGCCCTTAGCAGCATACTTAAGTCAGCCTATGACGATAGATAATACTTGGACATGCAAAGAGAACCTATGCAATGCATTTGGTACTCAACTAACTGGAAAAAGGCCTTGATTTAAAAACTTGAAAGCCAAATGTGTCCTCTATCAAAATTACAAACTACTGCTCTGATATATTATTGGGTCATTTCACTGGCAGTGGACCACAGATATAAGCTTTATTAGAAAATGGTGGCATGTTTTAAATGACCATTAATGTATGTTTAATCATAATGGAATGTCTATAAAAATCCATGTAACATCTACATGAAGATCAAAACAATTAATTATAATCAGCACTAACTTGATGAATATAAAATGAATGAGAAAAGAGGTTGTTTAAAAGAAAAAAATATTAAATGTGGAAAGCTTGGATATAAGTAATAATAGCACATTTTTATCTTCATTAAAGAAACAAAAGGAATTTTAGGACTCATAGCTTAACTATATTTCACTTAGATGTTTTTAAAATGTACATTTTTACAAGTTGCAAAACCTCCAAATTCACAAAAAATAGAATATACATTTATTTACCAATCTTATTAAAGAAAAAGTTAACTATTTCTTCCATCATTAGGCAGTAATTGGCAAAATGATAATGTATGCTACTGCCTCTCAATTTGTTCATAGGCTTGATTCTGAGAGGTTCACGATTTTGTGAATATAGCCAATACAACAGAAATGATTTAAGAATCCATGCACCCAGGCACATGACAATAAGTTCTGTTGATCAGGAGTTAGACAGGATGCCCTAGTTTTAGTTTCTACAGCTGCAATAAAACACCATGACCAAAAGCAACACGGGAGAAAGGGGTTTATTTTGGCTTACAACTCCCAGGCTGTATAATCCATCCCTGAGGGGAGTCAGCACGAGAGAGCTCAGGGCTCACTCTTCATAGTTTTCTCAGCCTGCTTTCCTAGTGCACCCAAGACCACCAGTCCAGGAGTCACACTATCAGCAGTGGACTGAGCTCTCCTACATCAATCACCAATCAAAAGAAAAAAAAATCCTAAGACTTGTTTACAGTCAGTCAAATGGAGACATTTTTGTTCAATTGATGTTCCTCTTCCCAGACGATTATAACTTGTGCCAAGTTGAGAAAAAAAATGATCTGAATACTGGGAAAACTGAGAGAAAAAGAACTATACTTAATTGGACAAGATCTTTCAAGAGCAGATGCAGAGACCCACAGCAAAACATTAGGCAAAGCTCAGGGAATCTGGCAGAAGAGGGGGCAGAAGGATTGTAGGAGCCACAGGGGTCAAGGACACCACAAGAATCAACTAAACTAACCAGGTTCATAGGGCCTCACAGAGTCTCAACTGACAACCGGGGAGCCTGCATGGGACTGACCTAGGCCTTCTGCATACATGTGACTGCTGTGGAATATTATTTTAACCATGTAAAGATACGCTATATTTGTTTATGCTGTTGAATATTACTTTAAGTGTGTAAAGGTGTGTTACATTTGTTTGTGCTGTCTTTGTTTAATTATGTAAGGATGTATTGCATTTATTTCACCTTGCCTGCCTAAGCCACCTGACTGGTCTAATAAAAAGCTGAATGAAAGCTAGGCAGGCGAGGGATAGGTGGTACTGGTGGGCAGAGAGAATAAGTAGGAGGAGAAATCTAGGCTCGAGAGGAGAGAAGAAGAAGGAGAAAACAAGGGAGAAAGAGAGGGACAAGCCTGGGGCCAGAAGCCAGGCGGCCGTCAGCCAGCCAGACACAAGAAGTACTGAGAGTAAGATATACAGAAGGAAAGAAAGGTAAAAAGCCCACAGCAAAACACAGATAAAGAGAAATAGGTTAAGTTGTAAGAGCTAGTGGGAAAAGCATAATATAATATAATATATATAATCAGTCATGATTTGGGAGCTGGTTGGTGGCCCAAAGGAAAGCCTGCTACATGTGACATTGTGTAGTTTGGTCTTCTGGTGGGACTCCTAACAGTGGGAGCAGGGGCTGTCTCTGACTCTTTTGCCTGCTTCTGGGACGCCTTTCCTCCTACTGGGTAGTGTAGCTGGAGTTATCTCCAGTCCCACCTGGGTTGGTAGCCACTCAGACTCAAATAAACACACAGACGCTTATATTATTTAAACTGTTTGTCTCAGGCTTATTGCTATCTAGTTTTTATATCTTAAATTAACCCATTTCTATTAATCTATACCTTGCCACGTGGCTCATGGCTTACCAGTACTTTACATCTTGCTGCTCATGGAGGCAGCTGGCAGCTTCTCCCTGCCTCAGCCTTCCACCTCCCAGCATTCTCCTCCTCCTTGTCCCGCCTATACTATCCTTCCTGCCTGGCTACTGACCAATCAGCATTTTATTTATCAATCACTCATAGCAACATATATTTACAGCATACAGGACATCCCACAGCAGGGCTGCCTTAATGTGAGGGGATATACCGAGTTTTATTGTAACTTGATATGGCATGTTGGGTTGATATCCCTGGGAGGCCTGCCCTTTCCTGAAGGGAAAGAAGGAGGATTGGGTCTGGGGGAGAGGGGATGATGATGAGGGACTGGGAGGAGAGGATGGCGGAGGGGGGGAGGGGGGGAACCAAGGTTGGGATGCAACATATGAGAGAAGAACAAATTTAAAAATAAATAAATAAATAGTTCACTGAAGAATAAGTGGTAATTACGGACATGAAAAATGGAAGATTCCTTCAGGGAGGAAGGAGAGAGTGCACAATGGCATGAGTAAGTGTGGAAGGGTAATATGTCCAGAAAGCAGCATTTTGCACTTTGGATGAAGGATGAGAATTGACAGACTATAGTAGAGGTGAATTGACCCCAAGCAAAGACCATTAAGACCAGGCTGAAGAATTCGAACTTCTAGGCCCTGGGAAGGAGTTGAGGAGTTCAAAACAAGGAGCTAATGCAATCAGCTTTAAATTATGTGTTTATAGATGTAGTAGATACCAAAAGGGAATAGAATTAAAGGCAGAGAGTCAGCTATGAAAGCTACAATTTCTCTTAAGCTAACACGGTGGCAGATGAGCTCACAGGAAGCTGGCGGCTGCAGAGTCAGTAGCTTCGGTTGGAAGGTGCAAGAGTACAGAAGGGGTGGACTGTAGGGGTTTAAACGGCAGCTCTCACGGGTTTGCATTGGTGACTTATTTCATTACGGTAGGATTTAACGCCTATATGTTTGTACATACAGATATACATATATGCATGTAACAACAACTAATGAACAGAGAGAGGCCATGAATTTGAAAGAGAGCAAGGAGGGGTGTATGGGAGGGTTTGGAGGGAGGAAAGGAAGGGGACATTATGTAATTATATTATAATCCTAAATTAAAAGAAAAAATTTAAAATATTTAAAAATATTTACTGAAATATTTAAAGAAAGGAAATATAAGAAGTAAGTTCTAGAGTGAAATATTTAGTTCAGTTTGGGACACATTAAATTTTTATGCCTCCAAGGTATATCTGGCAGGAAATCAGACAGCTACTCTGTTTGTAATTTTTGTACCAACTATACTATGTCCATGATTTGAAATATTTAATCTGTGTATAGACATATCTGTATGACATTAGTAATTGCATGGCTATATAATATCACTCCTGTAGACAAAGCTGAAAAGGTACTTGGAACATGTATGAGAGACACATAGAAGAACTGCCAACATGTCAACCAGAAGTCTGAGGTCATAGCATAGTCAAGTTACTTCTAAACTAAGTTAATTACAAGGTGGTTTCACATTCTGAGAAATACAACCAGATCAGTCCAAGCTAAGCCATTTGCTTTCCCCACATTTCTTTACATATAGTGTTTCCTTTTCATTGCTTAATACTATTTTAGGTGTTGGGAAAATAGCAACAAAAAAGTTACACACACACACACACACACACCCCACAAATAGCTGTCTATCCTAACTTCAGATAGCAATAAACACAATCAAGAAAAATAAAGAGGGATAATGTTACAGAATGTGAGGAACCACTATTTTAAGAAGTGTGGTCAGAGAAGAATTCGTAGTGAAAGTCCGAAAAGGGAAAATTGTGGAAGAGTGTGGGAGGAAAATATTCTCAGAAAAACTGGCAAGTTCAAAGACCCTGAGGCAGATATCACCTTCAGGTTGCTAGGGGAAGAGATGAAGCCCAGGATATTGCACCAGGAAAAAGGAGGTGAGATTGGGGAATGTGCCAGGAGTGGGTATTTAGGAATTAAGTGACTTTAAAAAGCAGTGTGAGGATGTTTTGGGGTTTTTTGTTTGTTTGTTTGTTTAAACAGATTTATTTGTTTTATGTATATGGATATTTTGTCTGTGAACATGTATGCTTACCACATGTATGTCTGGTACGTCAGAAGAGGATGTTGGATCCCCTGGAACTGGAGAACAGACAGTTGTGTATGGTGATTTTTTTTTTTTTTTTTGGTTTTTCGAGACAGGGTTTCTCTGTGTAGCTTTGCGCCTTTCCTGGAACTCACTTGGTAGCCCAGGCTGGCCTCGAACTCACAGAGATCCGCCTGGCTCTGCCTCCCGAGTGCTGGGATTAAAGGCGTGTGCCACCACCGCCTGGTGGTGATATTTTATTTATACTGAAATGTGATTTTATTTGTATGTTAATAAATAAAGTTTGCCTAGAGATCAGAGGTCACATAGGGAGCCAAAAGCAGAAGTCAAGTGGTGGTAGCACATGCCTTTAATCTGATCACATGGCAGACAGAGTCTCTGTGTGGTCAAGGACACAGCCAAGCGTGGTGACACACGCCTTTAATGCTAGTACCAACCATAGAGACCTGGAGGTCTGTATAGACAGGCAGTGACGAGGAAGTCATGTGGCTGGGCTTAGAGCCAATGAGAAGGCAGAATAGGAGAGCAATAAAAGCTCAGGTTAGGCAGGAAGAAGCTCTCTCTAGGGAAGTGACAGCGGTGAGGTGGTAAGATAAGGTAGTCATGGCTCTTTGCTAGTTCTCTGATCTCTTTAGCTATTACCTCTGTATTTGGTTCTGTGTTTCTTATTTAATAAGACTGTTTAGAAATTCGTCTATAGTTGTGTGCTGCAATGTGGCTGCTGGGAACCCACCCACATCCTCCAGCTGAGAAGCCAGTGTTCTTAACTGATGAACCATCTCTTCAGTCCCAGAACTGTGGTTTTTATTCTAGTCCAAGTATAATCTGAATTCACAGGAATGTTTGGAACACAGATTGAAACTATCTGGTTTCTATAACTAAAAATCGGTTTTGTCTGGGGATGTGTTTGCCTGGCATCCGTGAGACCCTGGGTTCAGTACCTACTAATAACAAAGAGAAACAAAAACATTTTGGCTGCCGTGTCGAACATCCACTGCAGTGGAGAAGGGTTGGGAGCAGATTCAAGGAAAAGCTAAAACTAGAGTCCACGTGGGTTGGACCAGGCTCCTGGACCAGGGTCAGGTGAGTGAGTGGATGAGCATCATTCATATTTGAGAAATTCATTAGAAGCAAAGACATGAGATTTCTCTCAAGCATTTGACAGTCAGCACTAATAAACTACTGGCTAGAACTGCATCTGGGAGAGAAAAATGCCTGAGCTCGTGTTAACTCCCGTGGTGTGTCATGCATATAACCCCTGCATTCAGAATCCTAAAGCAGGAGGATTGCTGAGAGTTCAATGCCAGCACAGGCCATGTGGCAAGTGTAGCATAAAAAAGCAAACAAATAAAATTGACAAACTAATATTTGGTAATGTTTTGGTGAGTTAATCAGATCCATGAATCTTGGGCACAGCTTTATTATAGAATGATATTTTCTTGTAATACATGTGACTGTAAGTAGATAATATTTCAACGAAGACTCTATTTTTAAGGGCTGTAGCGGGGGACACAAATGATAAGACAGGATTGCTATTCTAATCATCTTTCTGAATATGTGAAAAAGATACATGGAGTATCTAGTGATGTAATTCCTAATGCAGTGTAAAATTGACAAGTTATATAGACACAAACTTAAGCAGTATTTCAATTTTTAAGTAAAAATAAAACAAGTGTCATTTGTAAAATATGCAACATGATGAATGACTGTCAAAAGGATTTTTTGTGTATCAACAATCTAGATGCTATTAATTTTCATCTTATATAGACTATCGGTAGGTTTTGTCCATGCCAGATACATGAACAATACTCATTTGAAAGCCAGTGACATTGATTTGGGGACTTAGACTAGATGAGTCTAAAGCAAAGTTTCTAACTCATGCAAATTGGAGTTTACTTGGGGAACAAGGCCAGCGTCTTGATGACAGCTCTGTACATGCCACTTCTGAAATGTAACCCACCGAAGGATCCCTGCACATCTGTGGCAAACACAGGCTGTGCTGCCTGAAGGGCTTGGCATTTTCACATAAAAAAGAATGAATGTCATTATACGGTATCTCTCTAGAGCATCGTAATTATGCTGCGTGCATACAATATTTATTTAAAACTTAAAATTAAACTTCAAGAGGTGGTCATTTGAAAGCTGGCAGTCAATGAACGGATCCCATATTCATGAAAAGGAGAATATTTCTTCTAAAAGTTAAGAAATAGATCAAAACGGTCTTCCCAGTAACTGACACTTTAGTCATAGAGAGGCTTTTTATGTGTCAGATTTATTAATCAAGAAGGTCCATGGGAATGAGAGGAGGAGATGCTGGGGATGCGACTGTCAGTTTTTGATATGTCAGGGATAATTTCGTAGCTGTGATTTTCGGATTGCAGTACACAGGCAGCATTGTGCCGGGGTTTGTGTACCTCTTTGTACTCATCATCTGGGATGACTGGAAGAGAAGGCGGAGATGTTTTGATACAGGATTGAAACTTGAAACTACAGTCCTTCAATTTGAACAGTATTCCTGTTTCATCTTTCTTTTCATGTTACCTTTTTAACTTTTGCCACTGATGTAAAAGGAAAAAAAAAAAGGAAAAGAAAATTTGAAAAGATGCCAGGTGTTGGTTCTTATCTGGGTGAAGGATCACAGAAGTGCAGGATAAAATATAGTTTGTAGCTTGTCACAGCAGCAGGCTTATGAAGATCAAACACACGTCAACAACAACTGTTTGTCTTCCTATGGCCATCACAGAATTATTAAGACGGTGACATCTCTTCAGAGTTGGTACATTTTGCCAAGATTGTAGCAGCTGATGTTCCCATTAGTTTAACAGGCTATATTCTCCTGTGATGAGTACAGCCTTTCCTAATTGCTTTTGGCTGCTTCCTGAAATAAAAGAGTATCACTGTGCTGCAAACCCTTCTGTCATTGTGAAATTCAGAATGGTTCATTCCCTTTTAAGTCATCAAAACCAGGAAGTTCTAGAAACTGAGGTAAGGCAGTTTATTTTTATGATGTCTGAACAAAAGAATTGGGCCATCTATTTTTTTTATCCTTTTCTCAGGAAGGTGGGGAGACGTCACTATTTTACTATCTTTGCCAAATAAACAATTTGGTTTTCCCATTTTGAACTGATCGTGTGGTACATAAACTCCACACTGCATCCTGGTGAAAATTTCTGCCTGAGAGATTTAAAATGAGTAACTATCTGTTACTCATTTTACATTAACACACATTTTGATCTTTTACTTCTGTAGATAACGATCCATCCCAAATGTTCTCGGTACATGGACACTGTTTCCTTTCTTTACTCTTGGGAGAATTATTGGAGTGTGTCTTACCAGTCAATACTGTTGCTCAGGTCACCACAGCTCACAGTTCCTTCAGTTAGCTGTTGTTAGAGCAGTTACCCTCACTGGCTATCTGAGTCCCTGAAGAGTCTGAGAGAGTGGAAACAATCTTGATGTCACCACATGGGCTAAGAGGAATGACTATCAAAAAAGAAGGAATGAGAGAAAATCTTGGGTAGAGGCATGAAACCACTAAAATACAAAAACATGAAGTTTTAGGTGAGAGGTACAACTATTTTAACACCTTCCGAGGTTTCACATGGTTTCAGTTTTAAGTGGGATTTGTATTTCTGTATATGTCAAACAAAACCACTTGAGAAATCAAAGTCAAAGATAAAAATTCCATGCATATGACTAATAAATGACATCATGTTGTAATAGTATTTTACAAATTGTGACCTAATCTAGGTACCTATTGTGACATCAGATAAGTATAAATTTGTCCATATGGCTCTAATTAATGCCCATTCCCAGAAGTATACAGTAACCAATCAAAAATAAAGGCCATGACTTAATCTATCCAGTTAGCTTTACTGATTAGGGAAGAATCCAGCAATAATCTCACTGGCTTCTTTCTGTCTGCATGTATAAGTGTTAAATTATACATACATACAGTATTGAAAGGTTTATACCACAATACATATTCTGTCATTTGCCTGTACGTCTCTGGATTTTACAGTTAGAGAAATGATGCAGTTACATTTTGTTTTTAAGAATGAGATTTATAAACTGTGTGTAGCGGTGCACACCTTTAATCCCAGCACAGAGGAAGCAGAGGCAAGCAGATTTCTGAGTTCAAGGTCAGCCTGGTCTACAGAGCAAGTTCCAGGACAGCCAGGGCTACACAGCCAACCTTTTCTCAAAGAACCAAAAAAACTAAACCAAAACAAAAGAAACATGGGGTTTATTTTCCTATACTGCATCTTCTTCCCCTTGCCTAGTCTCTCAGTGTAAATAAACAGTAGTCTTGAATTAGAAGCATAATCAGTATTTATATGAATACCATTACATAGATACCTTTCAACTCTGGCCCAAAAAGTGAATTTTATGATGGCAATGGGATGAGGCAGCAGCTTATTCTCATGATGGCAGACAGGAAGCAAAAGTGTGGCTAAACACAGAAGTGGAACTCACCTCCAGAGCCTGTCCTTATCAATCTACTTCCTCTACAGGCTCCATCTCACTAAAGCTCCACAGCCTTCAAACTAATACTCTGAGAGAGATGGAGAGTTCAAACCCAGAGCCTATTGGGAGACTTCAGATGCACAATATAACATTCTCTCATGTGGTCTGTGCCCAAGACAATCACATTTTTATATGTCTTCCACCCTAAGATTAGGACGCTTGCTTTGAGAGGAAACCTATAGAGGGCCTATAGAGGAAATGCGTCCTGAAGGCATGTGGCAGGTGGTCTCTCACACTTTAAACACTAGATTAATTTTACCCATTTCTTTGCAGGTCATTAGTCTTCAGCAAACATTGGGTTTGGTGGGCATTTTGCTAGTCAGAAGTTTGAGTTATCTGGAAAGTTACGCTTCTTTGTTCCTAAGATAATTTGATTTGCATTTTGAGGTAAAACTTTACTGAAAGCTTTAGAGCTGACCAAGTGCATTAAACTAAATGCGTTTCCTTCATCTGCCAATTTTGTAATTTTGTTAAAGAAAGGAGAGTTGTAGGCTTTGGATCGACTCTTTCTCCTGTAAAATCCCATGCTGCTCATTGCTCTTGATTCTTTATCCCAGATAGGCAGTAGGGCATTTTTACCCCTCTCCAGGGGCCTCGCAATAGACTCCTAAATTGTAATTATTATGGCAAATCTTTTTGTTCTGACAAATAAAACCTGCATGTTTTACTTTGTACCCTTTTCTTGAGCTACATAGTTTAGCCCAAGTTTGCAAAAGTAATCACTAGTCTTTTTGAATCCTAGGAACATATTTCTTTAGCCCCTGCAAGGCACATAGTGTAAAGTCATTTAAAGTTGTGTTAAATTTTTCTTAGAAGTACTATTTCAAATAATCAGGCAGAGGGAAAGTGAAAAAGAGTATTTACCCCAACTGAGAAGCTCAATGAGAGCTTTTAAAAGTTCGAGAAAAAGGGATATTTAGGCAAAGGTGCTCAGAGAATAACAGTGTCTACAGGTCAAGGACAGCATATAATGACCCATGCTCTTCCATATCTAGAGAAGACTGAAGAATATGGCTACAGATAAAGGAATCGTAGAAATGATGAATGCCTAAAATGTCCCAACTTCATTTTACAGCATTTTACAGAACTTAAAACAGGAATAAACAGTTAAGCTAAGGCAGACTGAATCACAACAATCCCCATAAATGAACCTCCAAAGAATCCCCCTAAACATAAAATTCTCATTCACACACAACAAAGTCAGAATAAGGTTTAAAGTGACCAGTTAATCCAATTGGTTTCACAAAATTATTTAACAATATTCATTTCCATTTTTAAATAATACAACTCTTCATTGAAACAAAATACAAAATTCATTCTCTCCCTCCCTCCCTCTCTCTCTCTCTCTCTCTCTGTGTACATGTCATATTCAATTTCCATTTTCAAAGAAGCTATATGGGAATTTGAATTTTCATAGCCATACTTTCTCTGCTAATAAGTGGAGGATTTGCCAGTGAAGGGGTTTTTGGAGATTAGTGGAGGATAAATTACAAATTTGACTAACTTCCTGAGTTGCTGTGCCAGCCCTGACTTTTTCCCAGTAGAGGTTCAGCATCTTGGTTCCTCATGTCTGAACAAAGCTCTCTGCTCCAAAGGTCAATGGATATACAGTTTCAAGAAGAACTTGGGCAATCAATGTTACACAGTTGTATGGACATAAAAAGTTGTACTTTAAATAAGATAGATTATTTCTTTTACCAATCCTTTAAGGACCTAGTGAAGGTTTTATCAATCCAGAAGGGTGGGGACTTATTGTTATAAGACTAGTGTCTTATAAGAAGAGGAAGACATCCAGAAGGTGCTGTACTTGGCCACAGCTAAAAGGTCACTTCCAAGTGAGAAGAGGTGCTACAGCCAAAACCAAACCCAGTGACTCCTTGACTTAGATTTCTAGCCTTTTAAACTACGAAAAGAAACATTGATATCATTGATGCTACTTAGCCTGTGATATTTTGTTATGACAGCCCTACCAGATGAGTGCACTAGATGTCCATCACTGTGCCCTTGATCTTGAACAGAGGAAGGAGAAAGAAGCAGTAGTAGAAGATAAACATACTTTGTTCTGGATAACTTACATGTTACAAATATTGGCTCTGCTTGTCGCTTGTTGGGGAGAATTTAGATATGTGATGGACTAAAAGTATGAAGCTATGGAGGTAGGAAATTTCTATGAGTTGATTTGTCTTGTGCTAAAAGTGTGTGTGTGTGTGTGTGTGTGTGTACACACTTACGTGTTTTACTCCCAAAGAGAGAGATGAATGTAACTGTGAACTTTAAGTACTTTCTAAAAAGAGGCATCTCCCTCCCACTTTACATTGCCCTGTGGTTACTCTACAGCTGTGCATTTGGTCTATTTTGATAGTGCCCCATACTCTGAACTTGTATATATATTTACCTTTCTTTTCTTTTTGCATGATGTAGTTTCTATTACATACATTCATTACATATAATAATTGTTTTCTTATGGCATTTTCACACATGTATATAATGTGTTTTGATCATTTTCGTCTTCACTAATTCTTCTTGCCCCTCCCCCACCATTGATCTGATTTCTTTTCCCAACTAGTTCCCTTTATATTCATGTTAGTTGAGTTCTGTGTTCTGTGTTCATAGACAGTGTTTGTCCTATTAATTTATATTAGGATTCTATGGACTATTAACTAGTTAATATGGCTAGTGAGTGCTCCCATATACTTGATGTTCACTTTAACAGAAACGTTTACATAGGACTGTATTTTATAATGGTAAAATTGTACTATCAAGTTTCAGAATCTCATGCAGATAAATGAGAAAGCCATCCTTGTAAGTTTTCATTTCTGTCTAAAGGAAGGAATGGGTCAATAATTATTTGCACTTAGCTTTCATTCCTGTAATACACACAGTAGTTAGTTACATTGTCTGGAAGTCCTTTTCTTTTTTCTTTTTGTGTTTTTTTGAGACAGGGTTTCTCTGTGTAGCTTTGCACCTTTCCTGGAACTCACTCTGTAGCCCAGGGCAGCCTCGAACTCACAGAGATCCACCTGCTTCTGCCTCTCGAGTGCTGGGATTAAAGGCGTGTGCCACCACTGCCTGGCTGGAAGTTCTATTTTTTAATCTATTTTCTCTTTCACTTTCTTATTTATTTTTTATTTAAATAATTTCATGAAATATATTTTGATCATATTCTTTCCCTTCCACCAACTCCTTCCTGCCAGATCATCCCCACCTCCCTAACTGCATGTTCCCCCCACTTTCGATCTCTCTATCTCTATCTCAAAAATCAAAGACAAAAAAATATCAAAACAAACAAAACGTACACACACAAAAAAAAAACCAAGGAGTTCATTTTGTGTTGTTCAACTACTCCTGGGAATGAGGCCTTCTCTGAAGTCTCCTTGATATACCCAGTGACACTCTAGTGGAGAAAATTGATTTTCCTTTTCAGGCAAACCTCAATTGCAGTCTCCAACAGTAACCTGCTAGTAAGATATACTGGGTGCAGCAGTGGCACAAACATATGGGAGTAACCAATCACTTTTCGATTGGTTTTAAGGCCCACTCCATGAGGCAAAAACCATACCTAGCACTGTTCATGTGGCCAAGAACTTGGTAGCAGGTAGTTCCTTGGCCTGGAAAAATCTTCTGCTAGTATTCCGGTAAAGGAATATAGCAATAAAATGACTACTAACAACGTTCTGCTATTCCCATAGATCAATACACCACTCAACCCTCATTGGAGAAGTTTTTCTTATAGTGCAAGGTAATTAACAGAGACCCACAACTGGACAACGTGCAGAGTGAGAGATTTTAGAGTCCTAACTGGGATATCTTTATCAAACCTCTCCCTTTAAGGTTCTCTTATTTACTTCTTTATTCATTGTCGAAGGAATGTTTCTTTTTATACACTGGTGTTGGTGTATAGAGTATTCTTTGTTTAAACACAAAATTGAAGGACAAAGCATTAAATTGAAGTTATGGTGAGACACAAAGCCATGATTAAGTTTAATCTATCATTTAACATCATGTTCCTTAGAGATTAGTCAGCCCACAGTGAAAGAATTTGTGTTTTATTTACATGTGGAAGAATGTAAGTTTCTTCAGGAAATAGAAGAAAAGGAGGAGAACTCATAGAATTAAAGAAATCCACAGGCTTTCTCCCTCCATCCCTGTTCTTTCCCTGTGAAGGTTCCCTCCTATGTGTTGCCAGTAACTATCCAGCAGCACAGAACAGCTGTGTTTGAATGGCTCATTCATTTACAGCACTGCCTTGGTCTCAGAGTCCCTCAGTCCTGGCTAACGTTCTGCCTTCCATCAGAGTTGTGATTATTTTGTAGTGACTGCACTCCTCAGAACCAGTGAAAACAACTGGTATATAGGAGATATAAATATGAATGGGATCTTTCAAACTCATAACTGTTAATTAAAAGGAAAATACTCTCTAGCTTCCTGTCTCAGGACCACATTACACGTGAAGTATTTTTAATGAAATTCAGCTGGCACTTTCTCTGTTTAATGGGTCTTCTTGGATAGAAGCCAAATGGATTAAAGTTGTACCAGATTTGATCATGTACCAGAAGGTGTTATCATTAAGATTTAATACATACAATTCAGTCTATGCATTTCTATCAGGAGAGCCAGAATAATTTAACATTATGAGGGTCAAGGGACAATTACAAAGGGTGTGAGGGGCCCCAGAGTGGGGGTTCAGCTCCCCTGTCATTCAGTGTGTGACCAGTGATGATATATAAAATTCTGCATATGGGGAAAGTAAGGAACAAAGGCCAGTTCTGCAGTGACGGAGCTAGTGAGGACTAAGAAGGACTGGAGTGTGCAAAATCTACAGTTGGTTGGTCTCATTTACTATAATAGCTTTGTTTAGTGGTAGGAAACATTTTTGTAAAAGGCCACAAGGTCAGCCTTATACCTGCTCTACACTGCTATTGTGCTGAGATCAATGGAAGCAGGTATCTAGCAACACATTTTTCTTTACACACATGGATATTTGAATTTTATGTGATTTTAGTATCATTGTATGGATTACTTTCTATTGCTGTGATAGAAGGCCCAAATACCAACAACAACAAAAACAACTGAGGGAAGAAAAGGTTTATTTTGGCTTACAGTTTGAGAGGCTGTAGTCCACCAGGGCAGAGGAGGAAGAGAAGTAGGTCTGGAAGGCCTGACAGTCAGGAAGCAGAGGGATCACATTTCATCTTTACAGAGGAAACGGAGAGAACAAGTGGGGATGGGCTACAAAAAGCAAAGTTTGCCCCTCCCCCCCCCCCCCCCCCCCCCGTGGAGTTCCTTCTCCAGCAAGGCTCCCTCTTAAAGCTTCTACAATCTTCTCAACAGCTGTATCCACTGCAGACAAGCTCCTTGAGCAAAGCTTCATTCAACCCTTGTAGCACTGGATACCAGGGCATCCCCGGACAAGACTACAATGCCTGTGGTTGGTACAGGGTGCAAGGAAGAATGACTCCAGAGACTGACTCAAGGAACAGCATTCGCTTAACTGCACCTGAGCAATCACTTCTATAGCAGACCCCTATCAACTGTGATTGGTTAGTACATTACCTCGGGTTGGACTCTCAGACCACTAGGATCTATGCAGAAGAAGCACATAAAAGGAGACATGGAGAGTGCAGACTCCTTAGTTGGCCAGTTATTGGCTGCTCACCCTACCTCAGAATTCAGTGTTCTGACATCTGGGAATACTCAGGAGCACGTTGTGCCATACTTCTTACTTAAAAGAGCAGTATACTGGGTAGGCTGATCACTAAGTCATGGCTGCATTTTCTCCTATACCATAGCACTCACTTAGTTACCTCTTATCTGTACCACGATACCAGGCACAGAAGAGACATAAGGACTACACGATATATAATAATGTTAATGCCTATCCAATATTTAAACAGTAATGAGTATTTTTCATAACAATGACAAATAATTGAAGCTAAGATGTTATCACTGTTTCTGATTATCTTGATGTGTAATGGTATTCGTCTATTTTATTTTATTTTATTTTTGATTCCAGGTGGCCTTGAATTCACTATTCAGCCAAGATGGCCTTGAGCTCCTGATCCTTCTTCCTCTACCCCAAGTGTTGTGACGCATTCCTATTATCTTATGTGCTAAGGAAAGCAGCGTCATTTAGGTCATTTAGGTGGGGATGTTGTTAGCGTCCCTGTCCAGCAGTCACTAAGGTCTCAGTTTTGTCACCTGCACTGCGAACGCGGGATATGATGGCATGAGCCTATAATGCAGCACTTAGGACAGAGTGGCCAAAGGATCAGAAGTTTAAAGTCATCCTTTGCAACGTAGTGAGTTCGAGGTCAGCCCGAGACACATAAGATTCTGACTCAAAAGAAGAATACTGTTACTAGCTCTGAGCAATGATCACAGTGAAAAGCATCTATTTCCAGAATTCCTAAGATATTTAAAAAAAAAGCCAGATTGAAGAGTACACTCTATGAAATGGGCTAAATATTTCCTGACTATGTCATTTCTTTAGTTCCATTCAAACTGAAAACCTATGATCCTGCTTTATAATGAGGTCCGGGAAAAACCAAAACCGCAAATAAGGGATGTTCAAGCCTGACTGCACCCTGTGACGCTGCCATATTTGTACACGGGAGATGTTCCCTCACGAGAGACCTTGTGTGCTTTCTGGAAGGCTCCAGGGTTGCCTCGTGATCAGCCCAGTCTCCTTCTTGCCACTCTGGTGGTGAGTGGAGCAGAAACATTTTAATTAATGGTGAACTTCTCAAAGTTGAAGTGCAAACAATTACAGCTCAATTTTACTTTCGGCCTCATTTTCATCATTTCCATTTTTCTCCTCCCTCCCTATTAGATGCCTCTGTTTCACAGTCTGTAAAGCTGCCTAATGGCTCTGCTTGAGAAGAGAAGGCATTGTTTCTATTTCCTGCAATTAAAGGCAGTTGAGACAAAGACAGCTTTCCTGCTCCACACCTCTGGATGAGTCCTTAGGAAAGGTAGACCCCTCACTCTTCCCTGCCTGGGCAATAGTTTATTTTCCTCTACTGGAAAGGATCATGTCTTCCTCATAGCAACTGTTTGCATACAAGCCTCAAAGAAAGTTCATAGCACACATCACAAGTACATCTGATATGTAAGTGAAGTGATCTGTAGCACGGTTAATTAGACCTAAATTCTTGATTTACTATTTATAAAACAAAATTGATTATTACTTCATCAACAACATTTAAAGCATCATTAAGAGAGGTCTGCTCCAGCAGCCTCAGGTTAAATTTTTTAACAAGCACTTTAGTTGCTAATCTGTGTTATTGCCAACATATGTAAACTTCCTAATGCTAATTGCATTCAGCTGTGAATCAAACAATGTCTAATTCTCTTCAGGATTAATTATGCACATGTGCCTCCTGCATTCCTAAACATGGTTCTCATAAATAATAAGAGATATATCTAAGCAGATGGGATTTTTCCAACTAAATGATCTGTTTATCATGAATAAAACAAACGACACATACTAGACTTCAAATGCAGAGTCACTGCAACTTCACATATTTTTAGCATTAATAAGCACCACAGTTGTTTATATGAGTGCTTTTTGTGAACAATTGAGCAGCAAACCGTGTTTGCTCACATGCTGTATTTATCTCCACCAACATTAAAAACAATTTTAAACTGAGAACCCAGAACAGAGTAATTTTATGCATGGACTGGGTGATGATAATTCAACACAGTAAAGATCTAAACTCCACAGCCCCATAGGGAGTTCTCTTTAAGTAGACTTTGTAATTAAGCTGATAGACTGGTATAGTCTTCCTGTTTCTAGAATAGAGGATGTTGGGTGCATCTTCTGCAGTTGCAAGATTAGAACCTCAGAATCACGTGTCCAAGAATAGTCCAATGAAAGTTTTTGTTTCTACAAAAAAGATAATTTTGAAAGAATATGAATTTGCATAGTGTGAAATAAATTATGAATAAAATAAATTCAGAGAATTAAGTTATTAATTTAGAACTGTGTATTATGGTATCGTTGAGCCAACTTCATTCTCCCTCCTCCCCATCCCCCCCTTTCCATTCTCCCTCCCATTTGTGGCCATACTCCATGGTGAATCTGAATTGAGATGAAGTTAAAGAGCAGTGTAAAATTAAGTGTAAAAATGTTATTCCTAGTAAATTGTGTTACTAGGAATGTGTTCTTTCACTTCTTAAATGTGGTGGCTAGCAATTTTTTCTCTTTCTTTCTTGTTGTTTTTGTTATGGGGTCTTACTGTGTAGCTTTGGCTGGTCTGGAACTCCCTATGTAGATGAGGCTGACCTCTAACTGATATTGATTCCCCTGACTCTGCCTCTGGAGTGCTGGAGTTAAAGGCATGAGCCACCACACCTGGCCCCCAGATTTGGTTATATATATGTAGTGTGAATCATTTTATTTTGGATAGTATTAAACTGGTATGCTATGGATCATCCAGCAAATCAAGAGTGGAGTCCAGCCATGGGTGAATTTACAACTGGAAATCTGGGCTTTCTAGATAAAAGAAAATTAAAAAAAAAGAAAAACAAACACAAAAAAAACTAGGTCTGTGATTCAGAAAGTCCAGTAATTTGTCCAAGGCCACAGAGCCTTAGCAAGAACCACACATTAAGTAGTAGATCCAGAGTTTGTCTCTGTGAATATATGATAGATTTAGCCTCTTGTGAGAGTTATCTTCCTCACCTCTAAAGAAAGTCAGGATGCTACCACTGTAGGTTATTGGAAAGGTTTCTAGCAATATTCACAATGTCTGGTCTGGTCTGTGCTGTTCCCTGATGCATTTACCCTTTAGCATGGACACAGAGCCTTAGCAACAAAAGACTCTTGGAACTTTCAATAGAAGTCAGAAGGAGCAAGGAGTGACTTCTGATACCCAACCCCTGGGATACATTCACCCCTGGAATGTTAGTTTGTTCCCTAGTTGATATGAACAAGCTCTTTCTTATCTTAAAACTATATAATTATAACTTTGATCACAATTAAATGCACTGCTTAAAAAAAAAGCCCATACTTTATTCTTTTGCTAGTGAAAAAGAAAAAAAAGAAAAAAAAAACAAAACCCAAAGATATTAAGCATTAAGGGACACTGCATAAAATATGTATGTCTGTTAGGAACACTTTAGGCTTTGGCCATTGGCCCTTGGCCAATGAAAAATTTAAATTCTTGTAATCACTGTATTTTATTTGAGCCATCAACCAGCCACAGTCTCTCCTTATGAGGTTATGGAAGACGAGAAGCTTCTGGAAGAATATTGTCATATTGTTGCCTAGGAAGTAATGGTATGATAATGGCTAATGAATGATGTCATGGCATGAGGGAAAGGCATTCTTTTCCATAAGGTCTTTGACTCAAGCCTGTTCTGTGAAAATTCCCATTTACTCAGTTTTTACTCTCACATTGCTCTGGGATCCTCTCCTCCCACCCCCATCTTCCATCTTCAGGATGCAATCCCCTTGAGTCCATTCAAAAGTTGAATTCTCCCAGATTCACTGGAAACTCACTATCTAGATTGCCTCCATGTTTCAAAAGGTTGTTGTCTTCTAATAAAAGCAGTTTTTATCATATGCACATAATTGTTTAATTCAAGAAAATAAAGAGAATATTTCCCTACTGTCATTTCCAGCATGTAAGTGTCAAGACAGTATATGTTTGTATATTTAAAAACTATTTCTTTTGTTTTTTGAAACCACTAAGGAATGCTGATAGTCTTCCCCAAGAGAGAGCACACCAAATGGTTCCCCAAAACCAAAAGGTCAGCTCCTGAAAACATACAGACTTAGCAGGATATATAAGAATTTAGGAATACAATTTGTGTATATATATATATACACACACACACACATAGGTAAGTAACAATGGTTAATAAAAAAAGAGGCCATGAATTTGAAAGAGAGCAAGGAGGAATATTGGGAGGTTTTGACATGAGGAAAGAGAAGGGGTAAATAATGTAATTATATTATATTCTAATAAAAATTTTAAACTGCACATCAACCAGATATCCACTAGAAAAATCAAAGAGGAACAAAATTGGAATTAAAGTGCCAATTTTATGTCCTTGCATGTTAATGCTTTAATTCAATTACTGCTAATATATTTTAAATGGAAGCATTTATGACATTGAGAGATTAAAATATATACAGTTATATTTAATGGATACATTTCCATGTCAGAGAAATCGATATTTTAGACTGTTTCTCATCAAGTTTACAACTAAAGTGGTTGCTAAACTTTCCCTTACTTCAGTCCCCTCATCTATAGCACGAACCCAATACCACTTAATACTGTGTATGGAGTTCTGAATAAAATGATGATTATAAAATGCTCAGAAAATTACAATAATTAGAAAAATGAACTATTCATAATTGCCTATCTTCCATTATTATCATTAATAACTTACAGATGTAATCAACCCAAACATCCCCACACATTTCTGGCCATAGTAAATTCTTATAAATACTGTGCTGCTAATTGATTATACCACTACAACTCTCTGGCCAAAATAAGTATACAGTATGACTTCCTTATTAATTATGGATTTGTACTAATAACCTAAGATGTAAATAATGCATGCAGATCTGTTTTATTTTTTAAAATGTGGCTTTCCTAAAAAATGGAAAGCATCCAAAAACACAAGAGGTAAAAAAGGTAAGAAAACATCAAATGATTAAAGAAAACGGTCTTGCTGGAGAGTGTGGTAGCTGAGTGGTAGATGTGCCTCAGGCATGGGGCCTGAGGGAAGCTTTATGGTTTTTGCCTTTCTCCTTCCTCTGGGCTCAGGCCCACATGCAAATGCAAGCATCAGTCCATCCTCCTCCCCATTAGTGTCTTCGTAGACTGGATAAGGGTATTCATGTGTTTCCCTAGGGTACAATCATTGCCAAAAGATGCATTAAATGACATCATTGATTGTGGAGTACTTTAAGTTGATAAATTCTCTTTTTAACAATTAATTTCATGTGCCTCCGACCCCAATTTTAAACTACTTGGCACAGATCGTATGGTACTTAATGCTTTACTGACACTTAAACAAGTCTAAATTTGCTAGTTTCATTAAATAAATTAAACTTTACACTAAAATTCACTTAATTACTAGAATGTATGTTCAGCAGTAAGCATGCCATCTTATGCAACATGAAGAGTACAGTGCAGCAGTCCCAGCAGGTCAGATCGATGCTAGTGAACATTTCCCCTTCAGTAGTAAGATTTGGGGTTGCAGGTAGAAATAAACAGTTGAATAAACACAATAAATTTCTATATTGTCTATTAAAACATGAAGGGGAAAATTAAGCATTCTTTGCTAAATTCTAATAATTTAACTACTGAAAGTATTCCCCAGCTGCTCAGATCTCTTAAGTGTTTTAATGTGAGGTCCTAGATTAAAGTAGCTAGTCTAAAACAAATCGAGGCCAATAGCAATCTCTCTCTTCCTTTTACGCTTACTTTTTTTTTGTACTTTTTCTTTTCTTTCTTTAGAGACAGTAAGCTCTTACAGTTTCCAGTAGGGCCATTCGCACAAGTTGGCCTCCAACTCCTCATCCTCTGGCCTTCATCTCCCTCAATGCTGGGATTATAGGCATGTGTCACTGTGCCCAGGTTCTTTAAAAAAAAAAGAAGTTTCAGGTTCCATTTAGAAAGGGAAGATTACCTATTTTTAATCAATAGACAAATGTGTTTTCTTTTATGTCCATTATTGTATTACTTCCTTTGATTTATTCTATGTTAAATTCTATTAAACATTTTCTTCTAAAACATTAAATCTTGTTATGAGATGTTTTGGCTCTGTATTTTATGTAATTATTATAATATAAAGTTAGCATTCTGAGTTACTAGATAATATAGAAAGATTAATAGATTTTTAAGAAACTGTGTATGTTAAGTTAGCAAATACCTTCCATAGTGCTCAAAAATCGATATGAAAGTAATCTCAAAATAGATGGATATTTAGTGGCATATACAGCTAATGCTGAGTAGGTGTTCCAGGCTCAATGCCATAGGTAAACAAGTACAAAAAGCGCTGATTGTATATTACAACATGAAAATAAAAGCGCTGGTACCTATTGAGCATCCCAAATGACCTAGAGAAGATATTTAAAAATAGGCATCTCTAGTACACAAAGAATATAGAATATTAACAAATAGGATAAAAATAAAATAAAGACACTGATAAAATAAAAAACACGAACAGACAGTGAACAAGGGAAAAGAAGGAAGTTGGTTACACATGTGAGAAGAGACAGTGAGTAACTTTTTGGTAATCTAAGTGGTAAACATTTAGAGTAAAATGGAATCCACATTGTGATGATAAAATTAGCAAAATTTAAAAACCATTGATATTCAATTTTATAAAGATAGGAAAATAGCCAGCTATTCTGTTTTTCCTCTATTGGAAACTATTTTAAATTAAAAAAAAATCAAAAACAAACTTAAGAACAAAGGCAATAAGAAACTGTTTAGACTCAAGGAAACTAAATACCTACCAGGACTGTGAGAACTGGCCTTGGATTCTGGCGTGCACAGGACGGGGTGGGGGGGTGGTTATAGGCAGAATGTGGGGATGAACTGTAAGGAACCATGGGGGAAGTTGAGGATATTTACATATAGAATGTGAAATAGTAACCGCTCTCCAACTTTACCCTCCTAATCATGATCACGTGACAAAAGCACACAAACAAACGAATACGCAGAAACTTAACTCTTAGGAGAAGTATATCAAAATATTTACTGATAAGGGGGCAGATTTTGATTAACTTTTGAATGGCTATACATGGGGCTTGTGAGATGGATCAGTGATCAGCGGGGTTCCATCCCAGGCACCCAGAAGAAGTTTGGAGAGTACTGACTCCTGCAAGGTGTCTATTGACCTGCAGAAGCTCACTGCAGCACAAAAATAAATAAATATATGTAAATAGATATTTTTTTAAAAAGCTACATGTAAGAGAGTAGAAAATAAGGTGTGAAACAGGTAAAGATGAGGAGGGGGGGCACGGAGAAGAGAGAATGAGCACCACAACACAAGTGGAAAACTAGGGCCCCAGACCTCTAGATCAGGTCCTAAAGGAGTTTCTTGTATACCTCCTGCAACTCTCAAAATTGAAGGTTGTCAATGAATAAACAAGTTGAAATGGGTAAATAATTTCACTTTAGCAATTTCTTTGAAAGAAATAATCATAGCTTTGTGGCAAAAACAATTATTATAATGTAACATTGGCAATGCATGGAAACTAAGTGTTCAGTAAATTTACTAGCAGTAGTTATTTTGTAGAATAGAATCCCTTACAGGTATTAAAATTCAGTGTTCAAGAAAGTAACAATGAGCATTGGAAAAAGCAAGTGCAAGGATTCTCAGTTTTAAAATAGAAGATATAAAAAAATAAGTGAAATAGATTTCCTTTTTAAATGGCACTCGTGAATATTGGTAGATAGGTTGCGTATGCACGTTTTGTTTCTGTTAAGTTTTCAGAGCACCCTCCTGTCCTTTCTGAGAAACAAAGTCAATAATTAATAGGAGAGGTAATGGAGGCAATG
Organism: Peromyscus nudipes; assembly: GCA_902168325.1. Taxonomy (NCBI): domain Eukaryota; kingdom Metazoa; phylum Chordata; class Mammalia; order Rodentia; family Cricetidae; genus Peromyscus; species Peromyscus nudipes. The sequence continues at coordinate 54,845 of CABHPH010127491.1, forward strand.
CACTTTGACTGAAGTTGATGCCCTTGATTTTCTCTTTGGAGGACATCACTCATCACAGTGTTGTTATGACTACTGTGGAACACTGTGAACTATTGTCATGCTGGACTGATTCCCCTCTAAAGACCATATGACACACTAATTTGTAGATTTCTCATGATATGAGGCTGAAACCACATTAAGATCATCTTTGAAAATATTTTCCTATATAGTTTATCTTGTTTTATTCCATTTATTTGTCTTGTGAAGCTTGAGATAGAACCCAGGGCTTTGCCCACTTTAGACAGATCTCTACCATCTCTCCAGCCCAATAAAAGTTTAATTTTTAAGTTCTGACTTAAATAAAACAATTTCCTAGGACTTTAAGCATGTGGTATAACATCTGGCCTATTGTGGTAGTCAGTCAGTCCCTCATCTCTGACTCACCACTTCTCTGGCCTATGTAAAACTCAATGTATTTTAATGCATTTGCAAATCAGTGAACTATTGCTAAAATGCAGATTGCAATTTAGTAAGCAAGGAACAGAGTCTGATATTCTGCATTTCTGACAGCTTCATAAGTAGCACTGGTAATAATTGGTCTGTGGACTATGTTAGTCATGGCAAGGTGTTAGGTAGTAGTTCTAATTACCATGAATAGAAATACATTGTTACCATTGGTTATTGTTCTGTGGTTCTTTAGTTGCTGCCTTGTAAACACTCCCATTATCTCTAGCATGCAAGAATAACTATCCTTCAGACATCTATTTACCAACTGACCTAAATTCATGCTATACCTAACCTTGTTTCTGAAATAAAATATGCCAAAATGTACATAAGTACACCTTTATTTTGTGGTGCATATCTGAATGGCATTTAATGTTAAAATATCTGGACATTTCAACATCCAGAAGGTTTTTAATGCATGCATATCAATTTTCTAACTAAAATAATCTTTTTCAAAACATTTATTTTCTTTTTAATTGTGTGTATCTCTTTGTGGGTCCATGCACTTGAGTGGACGTGCCTGCGGAAGCCTGAAGTGATCCTCTGGGAGTGTTGCTGGAGAGCTTCTCTCCAGCTCCCAAGTCCCGCCAGTCTCCAGCTCCCAAGTCCCGCCAGTCCCTGGTTCCCTGACCGAACCCATTCATAAAATGAACACACAGACGCTTACATTATTTAAACTGCTTGGCCATTAGCTCAGGCCTATCATTGTCTAGCTCTTACTCTTGTATTTAGCCCATTTCTAATAATCTCTACTTTGCCACGTGGCTCGTGGCTTACCGGTACTTTACATCTTTCTTCTCCTTGCCGCGGCTCCAGCCAGTCTCCCCTCCACCTTCCTGTTCCCTCAATTCTCCTCTCTGTTAGTCCCGCCTATACTTTCTGTCTGGCTACCGGCCAATCAGTGCTTTATTGATACAGAGTGATATCCACAGCACTTGTAAAACATTTTAAACAAGTTGTTTTTTAAAAGTAGATTCATTAATCTATCCTTTTATCTTATCATCTCTATATCTTATATATATCATATCCCCTTTTGTTTTTTAGAAAGAGATCGCATTTATAATTAACCTGTTTTAAATAAAAATATTGGTTTTTCTCTGTCCCATACCAGAGGGCTCTTCTGATATGGGACAAAAGAATCTTTTAACCCTTTATTTTAGGAATATGTCTGGGTTTAGAGAGGGAGTGAGCCCATTCCATCTCCAAAGCCAGCTTGGTATGTTTGGGAATTTGGGCGTAGATTCTCTTACTACTTCCTGTTGGAGGGGGGCGCTGTACCTTATGGGAACATAAAGAACATTTTAGGATTATGGAGTAGTCCATGAGGGTGTATCATCTGAGCCAGTTGTCTTGAGATGTTCTGGATGTTGGATCATCTGGGCCATGGTGTCATTGGAGACCTCAGGTGGTCTTGGCTGGTCAAACCTGATGTATCTTAGTCTGGAACAAATCCATAG
>CABHPH010127492.1:3988-16646 GCA_902168325.1 Peromyscus nudipes
TTTTTTTTTTTTTTTGAGATGGGGCCTCACTTGTGGTCCATCTGGTCTCTAAACTCCCAGGCTCACTCGGTCCCCAGCATGAGCTTCCAGAGTGGCAAGAGTGGAAGGTGTGTGTCACCAGGTTTAAATTATTTACCTATGACTGACAGAAGTCTCACTGAGATATAGTACACACCATCCTGGTTTTTAAAACAAACTAAACTACAAACAATTTCATCTTGGGACCTTCCCTGCCAGGCCTGTGCCTTCCTTACTAAGAGATCTATCTGGGGATCAGAAGTCACATGCTCTCAGCTTTTTAGCCGTTCTACATTTGGGGCTGGTTCCCATCTCAGAACTCTGAATTTTATCTGTGCCATCAGCAGAAGGCAACAGAGCCCGGCAGCTGACTAGGAAGTGCCTCCAAGATGAAAACTGTTCTCCGACTTCATGAGAGATCACCTATTGACTGTGCTGTCACTGCTAAAAATCTCCAGACTTGGACACAGATCACTGCTCAAACTCCAACCTTGCTCTAAGATTTGAAGCTCATGCTTCTGACGGAGCCCCTGGTCCTGAGCACCCCATGATGGCTCTGGATGTCCAATACAGCAAGTGTAGCTCCCCTAGCCCAGGCCATGCAAACCTCATCAACTTTCTCCCAGGGACTTCAGGAAGATGAGGATGGACCTTGTGATGACAGCCAGGTGGTGCCTGATGGAAGTGCCTGTAAGGATTATCTGCAAACCATGGTGAGGGGAACCACCACATGGGCTAACTTTGGGGTTTCTTTCTCCTCCCATATCCCCCATACCTGCTTCGTTTTGACTCTCCGTTGGTAAAGTGGGACAGAGAGGCTGGAGAAGCATGGGATATTAGATGCCCTTAGAATAGCCAAGCACATACCCAGAGTTCTTGATGGTTTAGAAGGAGCCTATAGCCAACTGGTCAAACTACTATGCCACAGGTTAGTACAGCCACTAGACGTAAGTGGTGAACACTGCTGGTTGAGACGCACCTCTAGTGAGCTGGGTACCACAGAAGGATGCACAAAGCTCTCTGCTCAGTTCCTAGGACCTGCTTCTCGGGCCAGTCTACCGCACTAATGAGCTGTCCCCACATGAGCCCTGTCCCTCCTCTCCTCAGCTCCTCCCCTTGGCCCTGGAGGAAGTGGTACAGAACCTCCATGCACCTGACAGCCCTTCACTAACCTGCCTCTCAGCTGGTAACGTCAGAACAGGGAGTGTGTCCATTTTGTTAAGTGAACACCGAGGCGTAGGTTAACAGATGGCAAGACCGTGAAGCAGAACCAGCTTGCCTGAGACCTAATCTAGCACTCTTCTTCATCATCTTTCTCTGAAAGTCTCTGGCTAGTAAAGTGAGATGAAATCCTACAACACAGCCTCACAATACCCATTTAAACAACCCCCCTTCCGCTACGCCGAGGAAAACCATCCATCACATGCTGCCAGTGTGAAACAGCTGGTACCCTGGCTGAGCAACCACAGCTGTGTTTCTTCGGACATGAGGCAGAGCCCTGTGACATTCCTTGCAGCCAGGTACTCAGAGGCACTGCAGGAAGGAAGCATCTCTATTCCAAAGGTGACACAGCGGCTTCAGCCACCAAGAAAGCACCTCTTTTGGAGAGTAGGAGGGACTCAACATAGTCATCTCCCCTCCCCTCCTCCATCTGGTTTCCAGTCTACGAAGACTTTGGAAGCCCACTCGTATCCTTTGGTCAGGACAGTGGTCCTTTATGCTTGGTGCCTGGGAACAGTGCTGCAGGAGAACTCTCCACCCGCCATAAATCCATTCTGCCGTGAAGCATACCTACCGTCCGGGTCTTTAAAAGTCAACGTGATGAACTTGCTGGCCACCATGAACATGAAAATCACCCAGAAGCACGCAGCCAGCAGAAGCCACTGGTGGTGCATGTTGTCAAGCAGGAGCCATTCAACGATCCTTCCTGGAAGACACAAGTGAGAGGCCTCGGCCATTCAAGCAATTAAAAAAAAAAAAAAAAAGTAAGATAACACAGGTGATTTCAATGAACAGAACCAATCTCCTCGAGAACATTTCTTCTTTGCTACGGTGGGTATTTCGACTTGACATTTAATTTAACATTTCATATTTAATGAATACCACTGAAGGGGCTATAATCTTATAATTAAATCAACTTCCAATACCCAATGGAGGGGAATAACAATGAACGAATATCATCCTGGAATCCAGGAGATTTTGATGCCGCAGATCTGCCTCCTAATTCCTGTCTCCCAGGGCAGTGTCATAAGAAGCTCCTGGAAGAGCCTAGAAGGAGGAGGGGGTCCAGCAGGAGGCCTGCCAAGGACTAGACTAGATCTTCGTTGGGCAATTCCTGGAGGGCAGACACCAGGCTGAGGCAGTCACAAGACGCCGTGTTTTTAAAATGCTGACTGGTGGGCAAGGCGTATCCACACCGAGAAAATCTAAGTAAAAAAATAAAAATAAAAAAAATAAAATACCTGTGCTTCTATAACCTCAGGGCATTTGCCTCAAGGACCTGTGTAGAAGTTTGGGGGTGGGTGCTCTTCATGTTATCGCCTGGGAGGGATGTAGGGCATATCTGTTGGTCCTCAGACTGTCACAGAAAGTCACACTCTGTTGCAAGGACACACAAGGAACCAGGAAGTCACTGTCAATCCTCAGCAGGAGGGACAAACAAGTATGTTTTAGTCAAGTGGCACTTCTTGAAGCAGGATTAGACCATGTAAAGAGATCAAAGTCTGCTGCCTGCCACCAGCTGACGAAGGTCGGCCACTACTCTAGACAAGAGAACTGGTCTCCCCGTCTGCGGCTGCTAACAGTGGGTGATTTCAGAAAGGAGCTTCCTAGCCCTGCCTGATCAGAGCCCAGCCAAGACCCAGAAAATAATAACCCTCCTCATTCCCCAAACACCCTGTTCTAGAGTGTCACTGGAAACCCAACTCCTTCCACAGCACCTAGTGAGTGGTTCTCTGACGTCCCTCTCTGAATACAGTTTGCTGGGGAGCTTGCCACCTCCCACACTGCATATACTTTCCAGGGTGTCTTGTGGGTACGCTCAGGCACCCATGAGGCCCAGTGTGTTTTCACTGGGGTCTCCAAGTATGGTGGACAAATTATATACAAAAATAGGAGCCCAGTTTCGTTTAAATTTCGCATAAACAAATACATTTACAAGATCTACTCAAACAAACAAAAATCTCTATATTTTTTCTGTGCTTATATATTGGGCCTAGTGTTTCCTGCGTGTCCCCAGGCAAGGCTGCCAGAGTAAATACATAGAAATGTGACGTGCCTCATTAAGTTTCTAGGAAACAACACATGCATTTTCGACACGTCTTAAATGTTGCGCGGGACATACCTAGAGTGAAAAAGCTATTTGCCACTTCTGAAACAGAGATTTAACTGAGTGTTTGCAGTTTACCTGTTAGAAGACATGCCAAATCCCTCAACTGCCTAAGGTAGGGTGCCCCAAGTCTCCGGGAAGTCTCATGAAGCCTCATTCTCTCTTCCTTCCTCAACAGGGCAGCTCAGTGTAATGTGGAATTTTAAACTTCCCTCTAATCTCAGCCTGGGCCTGACTTTGGACCGGCTCTCAGGCCACCAGCTCTGTGACTTCACCTCCATAGTCCATCTCAGACACGAGGCCTTCATCCTCACAGGGACACACAAAATGAAACTATGTCAGCAAAGGACTAGTACATGTTGTGAGCTAGATCACCCCAGGGCTTTCCCTGAGGCCCTGATATATGGAGACAGAAAGCAGTTCCTTCTCTAAACCAGGAACATGCTTGGCAGAGCCAGAAATGGCCTGCTGCCAGGGCCTTGGGGGAGCTGCGGCTTGCAGATTTTGAGAACCTCTTTCTACCCTAAGGGGCTATTGGTTATCAGTCCCCAAATTGCTGCATGTTCCTCTCTGACATCCTTGAGGTATCCTGTGTTCCCTTTGTGCAACACTGATTAGCTACCTGCTGGCTTTGTCCCTGGATGGCTTTCTGCTGACTCCCGTTTTTCTCCCCAAAATAGTATATAAGATGCTGTACTTCTTAACAAGCTTGCTTGGTATAAGACACAGTTTGGACAGGAATCCCTGACCCCGACTTTCTGTCTTTTATCTTTCTCATCTCCTGGCCCTCCCACTTAGGACCCAGTCACTGAAGAATGACCTGTTGGTTCAGGTCAAGCACCCACTCCCTATTGTAGACCCTAGTAAAACCAGGTTGGCCAACCCCTCGGCACCCTTCATGTTCTTCTGCTGTGGTGACGGGAAATGAATATAGCAATGTAGTGTGTCCCAAAGAGATAGGAAAGGAGGGTAGAGATGCCATCTCAGATGATGTCTTGCATCCCTCCTACAGACAGGTGAGGGTCAGGCTGTGCTAGATCCTGCAGTCCCAAGTTCATTCAATGTGTCCACAAGACAGTGACTCTTGGAGGAGGCACTCCCAGGTGTTGGATGGGAGTGGCCTGCTGAGAAATCCTGCAGCAGAGAGGCTGGTGGGGTAGCAGAGGAGTAGAGTGGCCAGACTGAGTCTCAGGGAGCTGGGTGTAGTTCCGAACAAAGAGGCCCTTGTGTTGAATGGCCCACTCTCTCCTGAGCTATGTTCTGTGAGCGAGGGCACACAGAGGAGGCCTGGGATGCCCCCTCACACAGATTTGCTCACTCTGAACAGCCACTGACAGGGGACACCCAGGCACTGACCCCTCTCTTCATTTCCCATGAACATTCTGGTCCCTGAGCACCCCTGTGCCTGGCTTCAGGCTCAGGGGTGTTTTATATTAATGAATCTAATTTCAGTGGGAACTGGTCTTCTGAGGGGATCTGATTGGGTGTACCCATTGGGCCCACCCACCTTTACAGAAGCTGGAAGGGATGCATAAACAGTTCTCTGAAACGCTGAGCCTCACAGACACTGCAGGAAGCCTGGTGTTACAGGGAGGAACTCCAGAGTCAGAGGTTGGAAAGTCCAGCCATGCTTGTCCTGTAGCTTCCTTAAACCAGGGACTCCCAGACGCTCTCCACTGGGCTGGTTCCAAGGCAGAGCCGGTACCAGAGCATGTCTATCCTCCTTGCCCTCTAGCTGGGTGGCTGCAGACTTTTTGTGAATAGCTGTCTGGGTCACAAATTTCTCAGTTCTATGGATAAAACTACCATCTGCACACGTGCCAATCTGTTGATGTTCCCACAGAAGAGTCTGTTGCGGTATCTCCACATTCACACAGCTTACAGTAACATCCAGTGTGCACTTTATTTTCCAAACAGTTTAATTTTCAATGCAATGTGTGTAAAATGTCCTCAGAGCTGATATTTAGACAGTCCCTTTCTTTCCCAGCCCAGCTCCTGTGCAGGCTTGGGGGAGGTAGAGAAGTCTTTCCAAGGCTCCTACTTCTCTCCTACCCACTCTACAACTCATTTACTGCCCTTCTTAAGATACAAGGATCTCCTGTGGGGCATGAGGACTTAGAAAGTCTATGTGCACAAACACTAGCTCCTGTTCAAACCGGTCCTCTTAAAAGAACGGCAATGCCAAGTCCTTACCAGTGTCTCAAGACCAGCCCAGGCTAGACTGCTGCTGACCTACAACCCCATGTCCTGCTATGGGCTCTTTACCGCTGATGTTCAAAGTGCTCCCACACCATGAGGAGAGGGAGGGTCAGTTTCCCTCATCACAGCGTGGTTGGTGCCCCAACATTGGTTTCTCTCATCTGGCATCCCTGGGCTCTTGCTAAGCACTGCCTGTTGGGACTCCATGCATGTTAGCCCATGCCAGCTGGTTCACATACCAAGGACTAGAACAGCACCTCATGCACACAGACCTCAGGAAGCAGCTTGCCAACGTTTCCATCTTCCTAAAGCAGGATGCCACCTTGAAGACTCAGAGGATTCCAGCCTCTACATGAGGGACACTACTAATTTAATACCCAACAGCTGACACCAGGAAACATCAAAAGCTCTTAGCACTTCAGCATTACTTGATATCAGGTGTTTTCTAAGTCGCAGTGTGTGCATGTTCTTGAGTTGCCATTGAACTTAAAACATGTTGCTGTGCTGAAGAGACGGCTCAGTGGTCAAGAGCTTTTGCTGTTCCTCCAGAAGACCGGATGAGGCTGGCTCCCCACACCCACGTCTGGCAGCTCACAACTGCCTGTAACCCCAAACTCCAGAAGATTCTACCAATGCCCTCTTCTGGCCTCTGTGAACATCTGCACTCACATGCACATACCCACATGGACCCAGACATATACATAAATAAAAATAAAATAAATCTTTTAAAAAATGTTGATGGAAGAGTTAAGAAACCATGTTGGGGTCCAAGAACTTTAAGTTTAAAGGAAAACACTAATATACTAAAAGGCAAGCCTATTGGATAGACCCAGCGTCAACATGTATCATCAGTACATAGAAAAGAGAGACACAGGACTGGTTATTTGTTAATAAAAATAATAGGCATATATACTGTACTTGAGAATATGACTATGTGCATATGCATACCCATAATATACAGAATTATACCTGAGAAGATGGAGAAACAGTCACTTTTACTTTAAAAGTTTCTTTTTCCTACAGTACATAGCCTTCTCACAATAAAAACGAAGAAAATGTCAAAGAATGCCACCTACACACACACACCCTGATGCTTTTAGCTGCTGTTTAATTTTTTTTTTCTACATCACTAGTATTAGCCACAGTTTCTTTACCACATGCGGTTTGGGGAAAGGAGGTATGGACTTTCCTAGCCAGGAAAAACTGATGAGCGGGCCAATGTGCCAATGCGCTTTTGGAACATTGGGCAAATGCATATTTCTCTTCCTTGGTTAATTCTTATTTGCTTTAAAAAGGTGTAATTAAGCATAAACTGCAGAGAATAATACAGCAAAGACCCTTTCCTAAGAGTCCACTGTGGTTTTGTTGAATTGGGGTTTTCTTTCAAGGAAACGGGGCTATAAGCATGGTTGGGGCACCTTCCTCCACTTGTCTGAGCTCTATACTTCAACCACGGCAGACACAAAGCCTCTGACAGAGGAAGCAGGTAGTTCTTTCCCTGTGACAGGACAGGGTGGGTGGGGGTGGAGCAGGGCAGTTAAATCGGGCTGGCAAAGAAGACTGCGTTGCCCATGGTGCTCACCAGACAGACACACCACAGCTGGTGAAACCAGGTGGGGGAGACACACAATGTTTAAGCATTTAGTGTCCCCACTCATGGCCTATAGTGAGACAATAGAGTAGTTAACACAGGCACAAGGGGGAAAAGCTGTAACTCAAGGGAACACGGTTCAAACGTAAAACCAGACCTTGGCTTCCAAGTTGCATACAACTAGTGAGCCAACTAGTGAGACCCTAGCCTAGTCCTCTCTCAAAACACCCATTCCCCTCGGTTTCTACGGTACTCCTCTTTATAACACAGGACCCCCAGAAGCGAGGAGGCTAGAACGTTCACAGAAAAAAACGAGCCACACCAATGTTAATGTTAAATGTTCTGACTTAAAACTTCCATGAGAGGTTGGGGAGATGGCTCAGCTGTGAAGTGTACTTGTTTCTCCTTCAGAGGATCAGCGTTCAGTTCCCAGCACCCATGCTGGGCAGCTCCCAACCACCCATAACTCTAACTCCAGGCGATCCAAGGCCATCTTCTGGCTTTTGTGGGCACCTGTACCTGCACATACATGCACACAGACACACACATACACAAACAATAAATCTTTACACAACGATAAACTCTAGTGATTGTGGAGAGCTAGACTATGATGGGTCTACAGGCCAATCATCTTGGGCTGTCTTCAGCATGCTAAATATTCATTCACTGCCCAGCTCTGTGTGCGGTCTAACATCCTTGTGACTACATGATAAATTCACTTAGAATGTATGAACAGACCCCTAGCTTCCACCAACTGGAAGGCTAAGCCTGCCACCAGATAATATCTGAGGCCTACAGCAGAGACTGCCCGACTTTGCTGTAGCCCACATACGCAATGTTAATGTATTTGGAAACTGAGTGGTTTTCTTTGCTCTGTTACTATAAAACTTGATGAAATTGCTACCAGTTAGAATGTGGTATCTGAATCTATGTTCCCAGGCCATGATCATTCACATTCATGCCCAGAACAATCATTTCTTATTTCCTTTGAAGTGACAGTGTGTTTTATTTTTTTTTTATTATTTTTATTTTTGGCATGGACATATACATGTGTAGCTAAGTTGAATGGACAAAGTAATTAAAAATTAATCATTTCTCAAATTCACCATAAAAATGTATGCTCTTTCATCTGATAGGATAGGTGTTGGAGACACAACAGTCTCATTTGTCCTTATAGACTCTCAAGTCTAATAAACCCACAGGAACCTGCCCCCCCGCCGCAGGCCCAGGGGTCTAGTTAAAATGCATATTCTTGGCACATTCCAGAGCAATAGGCACTCTTCCTCCATTTTAAGAGGACTGGCTGCAAAATCTTATGGAGCCATGGCAGTCCAATGAGACTCTGAATTACACGTGCTCTCGATAAACAGCTGAAAAAGTTTAATTAGAATCTAAGCCCATCTTCCATCAGTGTCTCTGTTTCACCCCTTTCTTGCTCTTCCATCTATGGGGAACTAGACTCTGTATACAGAGCTAAGATTCGCTGCCCACGGGGAAAGAAACCCTGTGACAATGTGCCCTATTTTCTAAACAAAAAGCACCCCCAATTCTCCCAGCCTCACTTCTCTAAGCATGCCCTATTCTCTGCACCGTGTCCCTAAATATAAATCTTCTCCGTGGGGCTTGCCACCATGCCAGGGTGTTAAGGTCCAGGCTCACAATGTCCAGCTGCAAGGGGACTGGAGGCTGGCATGCCGTGCTTCCTTCAGGGTTCCATTAAAGGCCACTGCTTCCCGGTAACCAGGTGATAAATAGCCTTTAAAAAGCCTGACATTTTCTGTAATTAACTCCCCATTGTTCAAGGAGCCAATACAGCCCCACCATGCCACTTCCAGCTAATGGTGGGGGCAGAGCTGAATGTGCCCACACCTCCCTGGTCACAGTGTGCTCCTGCACACAGAGCCCCAGCCCCCAGGAGCTGGCCTATCCATCTTCAGCGCTTTCCTCTCCTTCCAGTCATTAAGTGGTACTTACACATGTCAAGATGCCAACATCTGATTCCAAGCCAGAGGGTGGGCTCTGAAAACCCACAGACAGAACTAGACTAGATGGAGACAGCAAGGGCTGGGGGAAAAAGTGCTGCAGAACCCACAAGAAGCCGAAGCCTCTTTTCTCTTTCGAACAAAAGAGAGGCAGTGCACATATATGAATGTCTGTAATTACTAATGACAGCCACAGTGCAGGTACTGTCTTTTGAAGCAAACCTTCCCTCTCCTGCATTTTAAAAAGGGGATGCCTGTAGATTCATTTTTCTCAACTGTCCATGCTTTTCCCCTGCTGAAGCGGGAAGTCTTTCCCGCTCTGTGATCAAGTCTAATCCCATTCATCACTCTGCTTTTAATATGTGCACACGGGTTTAGAAAAGGCTCCGAAAAACGTCCTGTGGCACGCGAGCCCCATCAACTCTGTTTAAACAGGCTTTAAGCATTCACTCGCTCAGTAATAGTCACCAAGTGCTGATCTGAGCCCCCAGGAACACAGCAACTCGTGTTCCCTGCTCCAGTACTGAATGCTAGTAGACTGATGTGCTAGGTGAAAGACCTGTGCTTAGCAACAGAGGAAGGTAAGAGCATGAAGCCTGGGGTCTCCGGGGGAGAAAGCTGTTAAAAGTGGTGAGCATTTTAGCAAGGTGGATACGGCAGAGCACGTGCCTGCCACCACACTCACCACTGGAAACGACCACCAGCATGGTGATGTCTTTCCAGTACCACCAACTGCTAAGTGACTAATAGGCCACCATTGCTGGGCCCCACCCAGGGAACTGGGATCAGCTAGGCGCCTTAGAGCAAATATGCAGAGCTGCTGGTTACATCGTACAAGAGTGGGGCAAAGAGACAAGTCCTGTAAGTGCAGGGAGCAAACCCTCCCTGGAGAGGCTACCACAAGGCATCATCGTTCTCACTGGCAGCGCCACGACACAGGGCACAGGGCACAGGGCCAGATCCTGGGCTCCCTGTTGGTCCTACAGGGTGGGAGGGGACAGTTCATTTCTCTAGCTGAGACAAGACTCCTGTTTTCAGAATGCTAAGAGTTGATTTTTTTTCCCTTTCTACCATGGTTCACTAGTTCTGAATGTACATTCTCAAAGACTGGGAGGCATGGATTTTGCAGTTAATTAGTTAAGATGTACATTTTAAGAAGTTACGAATGGCCCAACTTTTTTTTTTTTAATCACTAGTTTAAAAGACATGAAGTTACTTTTCAGCAGACTATTGTTTGCCCACAAACACCAGTGTCTCCCTCCAAACTTGAATATATTTCTATCACCCAATTGCTGAGGACTTCCGGTATCAGCAATTTTCACTTAGTTGGGGCTGGCTTTGTCATACACTGTAGGTCCTACTCTATGTGGCTTCTTTGCTTAAGTGTTTCCGTGACTCTGAATTCTTTTACGTCAATCTTAAAAATGCTTAAATTGGACCTGTGAGATGATTCAAGGGTAAATGTGATTGCTGCCAGGTCTGAGGACCTGAATTTAATCCTTGATACCCACATGGTGGAAGGAAAGGACTGATTCCCAAAAGATGTCCTCTGACCTCCACATGCTGTATCCTGCCACACACATGCTTGTAAACACACACACACACACACACACACACAGAGTATCTGTATATATATATACATATATATGTGTATATATATATATACACATAGTATGTGTGTGTGTGAGAGTGCAAAATAAATAAATGTAAAAACATGCACAAATTATAAACACTGAAAAGAACAATCCACCTGCCCTCCTGACCAGGACCCTGGACGTTCTCGTACCAAGACTATATGCAGATTTCAGTTCCTTGTTTACAACGAGTCGATCAAAACATCTGGAAGAAAATGACTGAAACTGTATATTTGAATGTATAATTTGGTATAATAAAGATTATGTTTTATTAAAACAAAACTGGTAAAAAAAAAAACGGGGGGTGGGGTGGGGTTGGGGGGTTGGGAATGGAGCAAATCAGGAAGAGTTGACTAAACCACAGTCTAGGTTCTGGAATTCTGAAAGCTACAAGGAGGCTGGTGTCCCTGGTATAACATGAGCAAGAGGGGTTAGAGGGGAGCCTGGGAGCAGAGCTGCTGATTGCCCTCTGGGGCTGAGGTGGAAGCCCTGGTCCTCACTCCTATTACACATACCTCAGGCTTCGCAGATACAGTGTTCAACTTCTGTAATATTTCCAGCAGACACAAAGGAAACGTCCTACAATTTAGTAATAACAAGGAGCTGTCACCCCTAGAAGGACACTGGGGAGAAGAGAACCAGACCCCAAGGCTGGTACAATGAGGGTATCATCGGTCTGTCAGACTATTGGATTTTTTGTTTTGTTTTGTTTGTTTTTGTTTTTTGAGACAGGGTTTCTCCATGTAGTTTTGGTGCCTGTCCTGGATCTCGCTCTGTAGACCAGGCTGGCCTTGAACTTACAGAGATCCACCTGCCTCTGCCTCCCGAGTGCTGGCATTAAAGGCGTGAGCCACCACTGCCTGATCAGACTTTTTGATTTTTGAATTGCGGTGTAGCAACAAATTTATTAAACTACAACTTAATAAAGCACAGAACAGCATACAAATTTGCCGTACAGAGTTGTATTATAGACCACTGAGCTTTTACGTTCAGAGCATCTGTTTCTCTGGATCAGAGTTCAGAATTTTTCTGCTGCAGTCCTTCCAACCCTGCCTTAGAAGGTTGGGCTGTCCTTGGTTAGCAGGACGAAAACACACCCTAACTCTGGCCCATGAGAAATACAACAATGGTCAAGACAGGAGCTTTGAGTAATAGAGTATAGTGAACACCTGCACAGGACAGTCTATGCACCCACCAGGCACCAACTCAGTGTTAGCTGCCGAGAGTTTGCCCCTACTGTATTTAAGGAGACATTTCTAAGTATGCATGTATATATTCATCATCAGATGCTTACGTTCTCTCAAATCTCTATAGAAGCGATACAGGAAGCACTACGGATATTGAATAACAATGACCTTAAATACCTTGTGGGTTCACATTTTCCATCACGGACCATCTGAGGCCTGGGGTTGGAGGTGTCACATTCTCATGCCGTACTTGCTCTGCTTGAGGTCTGTGGCTCCTCTTGTCCCTGTGTAGGATGATTTAAAATAACAGTGAGGATTCAGGGCCATCCTCAGCTGTAGAGTTCCAAGCCAGACCGGGCTACATGAAAACCCATCTCAAAACAAAAAGACCCAAACCAAAACGGAGCAACAAAACCACCACTGAAAGTTAGGTCAATTTTCTTAACGTAACTTTGTTTCTACTGGAAACAGTCGCTTGGACTATTCAACTGTATTTTGTATAACAGGTCCCTCACAGGAAGCAGGGAGCACCTGAATTTTTTAATAAACAAGAATATATTCCACGTGCGCCAAGAGAGCCAGCTATTTAAAAGCCCCCTTGTGATTTAGTATGAAAATTAAAATTATTAATGAAATATTTTTACCAAGAAAATAATCCAATCTCATTGTTTTCTTTGTTTGACATTGGGTAAATAATTTTTATACAGCACCATCCATTA
>CABHPH010127494.1:0-20398 GCA_902168325.1 Peromyscus nudipes
GTTAGGCACAAACCACACTCAAACACCTCTTTAAACAGAGAGATCCTTTATTAGGCAGGGAAGAAAAATTGAAGTGACTGATTTCTGACTCAGGCAAAAAACAGCAACAAATGACCTTGGAAGTGTAATTTTTAAGAGCAGAAAAAGGGGAGGTCTGTGTAAGAATGGGTTTAGAATGCGGTGGTATATTTTGATTGGGCATGTTAATTACGTGAACCAAAGGAAGCTTTTGATTGCTGGACTTTGGTACTCATCCTCAGGAATGAGTCTGGCATAGGGAAGTGTCCAAATAAGGGAATAGACCTTGATGGCTAGTTTTAGGGATGTAATCTAATGGTGTTTGGGGGGGGGGGGGGGGGGGGGGGGGGGGGGGGGGGAAGGCCAGTCAGAGCCACATGCTCCGGTGGGCTAGTGTCCCTTCAAGTACTGTCAACACCAAATTCAGAGAACAGCAGGTCATGGTCCTGTCCTTTCAGGGCACTTGGGAGGCTGTGAGTGGCCTAGGCTGGCTTCAATATCTGACATTTTCTCAGAACAGAAGCGGCCTACATCCTGCTCTCAACTTCCAGGCCCAGGACTAGTGGAGGAGTCCCAGACAGCACTCTCTTCCTCTCAGGCTTGGGGGACCTGTTGCCCATTTGATGCCAGAGGGTACTCTGGGTGAGCTGGAGTCTCGCTTTGAGGGTGCCAGTTATGAGATCACTGCTGAGCCCTTGATGGTCCAGGATGGATAGTCAGTGGCAAGGGCACTGCTGCCACCTAGCTGGAGCTGGCCACTGCAGGGCTGCTAAGGCCAGAAAGCCTGGCATTCCCACACATAGCCTATCCTTCCCGTTTTTTGAGAGGTCTTGCTACATAGCTCTGGTGGTCTGGAACTCACAATTGATCAGGCTCACGGAGATCCACCTGTCACTGCCTGGAATTAAAGGTGTGTGCCACAACATCTGGTCTAACCCTTTTTCGGTTCACCCTAGCCGACCAGCATCTCAGATAATTTCAGTGTCTGAGCCAAGAAAGTACTCCCGGTTATAAGCCATTTCCTTGTTAGTTCTCAAGTCCTCAGCTGACCAGGCTCAACCACACTTCTTTTGGGGGGTTTCCTAAGTCTAAGTGCAGAGAACAGAGATTTTAGGCCTGAAACAGATGAACAGTGTGGAGACATTTTGAGTACCTGAAGCTAGAGGACTAGTGGGCAGGCTCTCTGCTCCCTTTCTCTGGCCTGTGGGGATGTGGATTGGTATGCAGTGGTGACAGATCAAGTATTTCCATTTGCTGACCCTCCCATGCCAAGGTGGCAAGCATAGGAACTGACAGGATTGTTGAGGACAGAAGTTGGAAAAAGCAGCTTTTCTGGGCAGTTCATGAGTAGATGGACATGGTACTATGTACTTGGGACGAACTGGAGTAAAGGAAGCCTCATTTGTTCCGTTGGAAACTCCACCTCAGCCCCCTCCTCCCTCTCCAAACCCTGCCCCCTCAGAAAGCTTGACAAATGGCAACTCCTCCCCTGGAGCCGCTCAAGACCCGCCTACAGGGTCCCTAGAACTGCCCCTTGATTTTTTTTCTTCCCTCCCCTGCCGCCCCTGCTGCCGTAATTCTGGGGGGCTTGGGAGTCACCCAGGGGCACTTTGCTAGTTAAACTTGGACTTTTAATTAGGCTTGATCTGGCTTATTGCATTGGAAGAGAAACCTACTACCCGGGATCCAAAAATACTTATCGTTTACCAAGGGTTAGTAAACTATGGATGAGGTGGTTCTAGGTTGCTGCAGGACCCTATTCAGATGGTCCTAGGATTTAATGATCAGGAGCTCCATCTCCTCTGGTGTCAAATCCAGTGATGTCTTTTTTTGGTTTTTCGAGACGGGGTTTCTCTGTGTAGCTTTTGGAGCCTATCCTGGAACTCGCTCTGTAGACCAGGCTGACCTCAAACTCACAGAGATCCACCTGTCTCTGCCTCCCAAGTGCTGGGATTAAAGGCGTGTGCCACCACTGCCTGGCATGATGTCTTAAAAACAAAAAAATCTAAACAGGGTCCTACTTGCTGGCCTTCTATTTGCAACTTAGCCCAGGCTGGCCTTGAACTTATAGTAGTAATACTCTTGCATCTGTCTCTTGGAGTGCTAGGCTTTGTTGAAGTGGGTGTGACTTTGTTGGAAGAAGTATGTCACTGCGGAGCCGTGATCTGAGGTCTCATATAGGCTCAAGATACACCCGGTGTCTGAGACCACTTCCTGTTGCCTGTGAAGATGTAGAACTCTGAGCTACCTTTCCTGCCCATATCTGCCTGCACACCTCCATGTCCCGCCATGATGATAATGGACTGAACCTCTTAACTATAAGCAAGCCAGCCCCAATTAAATGTTTCCCATAGTTGCCATAGTAATGGCGTTTTGTCACAGCAATACCAGGGATCTGAGGTTGAAACAAAAATCATAACGAAACTGGAGAGATGGCTCTGCAGTCAGATTAAATTTGAGGTGTGATGTGGTTCCCAGCATCCACATCAGACACCTCAAAATCCCCTGTAACTTCATTTCCCAGGGATCCAACACTCTCTTCTGGTGGAAACTCACATGTATGTATGCATACAATGCATCAAAAAAAAAAAAAAAAAAAAAAAGGTGAACTTGCAAGATGGGTAAAGGCACTCGCTGTCAAGCCTGAGGACAAGTTCAATCCCTGGAAGTCACATGGTGGAAGGAAAGAACCAACTCCTGCGTTTTGTTCTCCGACCTCCACACGTGCATTCTATGGCACACACACAGAGACACACATACTAAAAGGTATTTAAAAACTCAAAATGGCTACAAAGTGGTCAAAAGGGGCGCACAGACCTTTCCCTGACCTTCTCAACTTTACTTGACAGAGATAAATTACCATATAGACATGTTGGGAACAAATCCACAAGGAACTATTTTTGGAATCTTTTTCTTTCCTCTAATAGGAGCTGGTCTTGAACTTCTGAGCCTCTCTCTTCCACCTCTTGACTGCTGGGATGACAAGTGTGACTACCACGACCAGTTCCCGCAGTTCTGGGAGTTAAACACAAGCCTTTCCACAGACTAAGCAGGAACTCTGTCAACTGAGCTGAATCTCCAACCCAACGCTTCAGATTCTAACAATACCTCCTACAGTTTGAGAAACACCCAAGGGCCAGCTTTGTCCTGTGACCTGGACACTGCAGTGAATTTACAGAACTTACAATCACCCTGACTTGTGCAGAATGTGCCTCAATCTTTACATTTTTCAAAAACGTGCTCGCTTTCCTCCTCAATGTCCAAGCACACCAAACTTGGTGGACACTGGTGTAGTCTAACTGGACCTGTTTCAAATTTGCAAGTCAACTCTGCATCTAATTAGATATGTGTTGTGAAAAGTTTAGGGTTGCATACTCAAGTCCCTTCCTTTTCAGCCTTGCCCCCTTCCTAACCTCAAAAGGAAACTGACCTGGAGAAGGGCAATGCCTGAGGATTCCCTGACTTACCTTGCTCAGAACTCTGGCCTAAGAATAGAGAGCCCAGCAGTTTGTATAAAGGTTTAAGAGCATTTGTATTTGCTCACCTTCAAAACAGTATGGAAGGCTTCATACCAATACATCCTTGGCACCTGGGTTGGGCCACTCTGGATGGAGGTGGGCTTAGGTGGGTAGTACTTACCCAGGGTTGACTTCTCTTTCTTCTAAGCAGACCCAAGAGGGCAGTCCAGCAGAAATGACCCTGCAGTCTCCCTGGGGCTGTTAGTAGGGGATAATTCTAATTTTTCCTTATCGTGTGCTCACCTACAATCATTTGTGGATCTGGACCCTACTAGCATGGGTGGCTGGAAACATGTCTCTGCAGCCTAAGTGTGAGCTAACAGCTTTCACTGCCAGTCACTAACCTGTGGGCGGGGTGGGGTAAAAAGAAACATTTATAGAGTTAACAGCCCATCTGCATTTGGGTTCAAAAGCAATTATGAAGGTAGGGCCAAGTTTGGCATAATGGTGACCAGACCCATTGGGCGATCAAGTGCACTCAAGTTTAGATAATGATGAGCAGCCTATGAGGTACCACTGTTGGCGCTGGACATGAGCTTCAGGATGGCTGTAACTGTGACTCCCTAGAGTTGTCTTATTAGCAGGAACAGGAAATGAATGCAGGGAGATGCATGCTATGTTAAATTATCCCGAGAAACACAGACTTTGCTAAGTGGACGACTCTTTATTTATGTTTGGTTTTTTCGAGACAGGGTTTCTCTGTGTAGCCCTGGCTGTTGTGGAGGGAATGAGGAAGAATAAAGACTTTTCAAAAGCCTGTCCGAAATGAGAAAGAAAGCAAGCTTAGGGAAACACACCTTCGATGGCAGATGATCTGGGGAGCAGTGGAGACGAAGTGGAGTCAATGAAGTAAGCTCTAAATGGTTGGGCTCTAGGTGCTGCTCGAGGCTGGCTGCACCCTTCCTTCTGGGCAATGCTCACCCCTCCCCCGACCTAGGCCGTAGCTGATTAGCCAGAGTGTCCACACAACTGTGCTATGGGAGACACATTTTCCTTTGGACATACAGGAGTCCCTTGTGGGGTTTAAGTCCTGGTTAAAAAAGAAGATGAAGAAAAGGACGAGGGCCACTGCGACGGAAGGGGAACATTCCTCCTGGAAGACATCCGTCAGTCAAGTCAGCATGGACTCCAGCACCATCAAGAATACTCTGGCATGCCCTGCTCAAGGCTAGCCTTGGCAAAAGGAGGAGGGCAGCTTTCCCTTTGGTAGGTGGGACAGCAGCCACAGACAAATGATTCTCTTAGTGGTGTATTCACTGAGGGTTTGCTACCCAGTGACCACGCTCCACTGGTGGACTTGGTCACACAAGGGCTCTAAGGTACAGTGTGCGAGGAACTGGGCATTCCTCAGGAAGATTCCTGGCCTTTTAGAGCTCCAGTGCCCAGAGGGACAGAATGACGTCAGTGACTTACACCACACTGGAAAGCTGGTCTACTGTCCCATCTTTGCTCTCGAAGTATTCTGGGATTCCTCCCATACATCCTCCTCTTCCTCTTGAAAGAATTTTTTGTTGTTTCACTTTTTCGAGACAGAGTTTCTCTGTGTAACAGCCCTGGTTGTCCTGCAACTTGATTTGTAGACCAGGCTGGCCTTGAACCCACAGAGATCTGCCTGCCTCTGCCTCCATATGCTGGGTTTGGAGGCACTTTGCTACCATGCCCAGTTTAAGTAATTTTTAGATTTATCTTATTTTATGTGTGTGAGTGTTTTGCTTGTATGTATGTCTGTACATCATTTGCTTGACTGATGCCAAGGAAGTCAGAAGGCGGCCCTGGATCCCCTGGAACTAGATGGTTGTGAGCCGTCGTGTGGGTGCTGGGAACAGATTCCAGGTACTCTGCAAGAGCAGCAAGTGCTCTTAACCACCAAGCTGTCTCTCTATCCCACATTTCTTCTTTTACACAAATATTTTGAATATGTGATACACAACTAGGCTTTCTTTTCACAACACTTTGTCTGGATTTAAAAGCCCCTGACGGCTTCAACTGACTTTCCCCCCCCCCCCCCCTTTTTTTTTGTAGCCTTGGCTGTCCTGCAACTTTGTAGACCATGCTGGCCTTGAACTCAGAGATGCGTGTGGCAACACCGCTCGGCTCTGACCTTTGCTTTCTACTCGCCTAAATTCTCAGCACCCCTTGGGTCTAGGTTAAGTCTTCCCTTTAATAGCACTTACCTCTGAATGTGCCTCTGTGGAACATACTACAGTGCCTGCTGAAGCCTCTGAGGAGCGGAGGGTATGCTCACCTCTCCATCTTTGCCCTCTGTGGCTGCAGAAACACTTCCTGCTGTGTGCTGATGCTGGGAGGTGTGGGAAAAAAAATCCATCATCCCTGCCAGCTCAAGTGAAGGTTAGATTTCCAAAATATCCCTAGGCAGCTCCAGGCCTGGGTTATAGCCAGTGAAAATAGAAAGTATGACTTTTGCTTCTATGTGTAAAAATGAAGTTGCTTGCTTTCTGAGCTGCTTCCTGTTCCAAGTTGGTGGTAGTGACCTAGCTCCCATCATGGAGATGTGAGTTACATCCTCAGGATATTGGCATCAGAAAATGGAAGAACTGGCAAGGCATGGTGATGCACGCCTTTAATTAGAGCTTGGTAGGTAGAGGTAGGTAGATCTCTGTGAGGTCAAGGCCAGCCTGGTCTACAGAGTAAGTTTCAGGTCAGTCCAGCCTACACAGTGGGACCCTGTCTCAAAAAAGAAAACAAACAAAGAGAAAACAAAAAGTTGGATGTAGTGGCAAGGTCTTACTTCCAAAACAGCCCTGGATAGCCACAGGCCTAGGTTCTAGCAGTGTCTATAATCCCAGCCCAGTTCTCTTATCAAAAACAAAACAAAACAAAAACTAAACAAACAAAAAAAAAAATGAGAATGGCCCTCATAGGCTCACATGTTCCAATATTTGGTCCCCAGCTGGAGGAACTGTTTGGAAAGGAGTAGGTGTAGCCTCGTTGGAGGAGGTGTGTCACTGGACTGGGCTTTGAGGTTTCAAAAGCCCGTGTTGTTCCCAGTCTCTCTCTCTCTCTGCCTCGTGCTTGTAGATCAAGATGTGAGCTCTCAGCTACTGCTCCAGCACCATGCCTGCTGCTGCCACGCTCCACCTTTCTTCTCTAAGTTGCCTTGGTCATGGTGCCTGATCACAGGAATAGAAAAGTGACTAATACACCCTGCTTCAAAAACAAGCTGAGGGGAGACCCAACCCCTGAACAGTAGTGTGCTGTGGCATGTGTGTGCTCACACTTCACACAGAAATAAATACACCTCCAGAAAACAATTAAAAACTTCTTCTGGATAGAAACTAGAGGTGTCCTTTCCTTTAGAGAAACTCAGTGAGAACCTAGCTGTCTGTCTAGGGGACAAAGCTGAGTGGGCGGCTGGGATGACTGCACTTGACAGAAAATCGAGTCCTCTTTCCAATGGCAGGGCGAGGAACAACCCAGGAGAGCCCCAGCCTAATAAGGCTGCCCTGCCCAAGACAAAGGGACCAACATTTCCTCAGGGAATCAAAAGTTTTTATTACCTGATGATCCCTAGTGTGGTGCCAGAGATACCGCTCTGGTCTCATTATTCCCCATGCTGGGGTGGCTGATACTGGGATGGAGGTGGTGGGAGACAAGGGTGGACTGGAAAGGGGAGGGATATTTACAGTACAGGAGGGAAAGAGGCCTGCATGGGGAGAGTGAGACAACCATTTCCTCAAGAGCTCTGAGAACTTTGTGCTTTGTTTGAGTTGGCACCGAGCTACCTGGAATGAGCCTTACATTTACCTTCTTTAGGAAAAGATGTTTAAAGCAAAGAACAATCCAGCCCAATTTCCAGGCTGAGGATTTCATGATATCAATCCAAATATCACACTATTTAATTCCCCAATAAAACACTGGAAAAAAGACTATCAGTGCTAACACATTTACATACAAAATCTCCACCTAATAGGTAATAGAAGCCTATGTGCCATTTCTAAAACAGTTATAAGATATATACAATTTTGGGTATATTAACAAAACAGAATATTACAAAATATTAAAGGCAGTTCTCTTGTCTGTGGGCCTTGTCACCTGTTACTTGAAGTTGGCATAGTCTGAGAAGGCATCGATGTACTCCTGCACCACCTTGTAGCAGAATTCATACTGTTCCTGAAGAACAAGCAGAGGCAGAAAGAGAACTAGTCACCAAAGGGACTGCTGAAGCTCGCTCCTAACTGACCCCCCACCCCTTTTTTTATTTAGACATCTCACTATGTATTCTTGGCTGGCCTGGAACTCCCTATGTAGACCAGGCTGGCTTGGAACTCACAGAGATCCACCTGCTTCTGCTTCCTGAGTACTGGGAATAAAGGTGTGAGCCACCACCATGGATAACAGACCCAGTTTTTAAAAGGGAAAACTGAGAGAAAAAGGAATGTTTGTGGATTACAGACAGCTGACCAGACATGTGAGGAGAGTTCTAGGTCCTGCAGGGTCAGATGTAAGCATGTGAGGCTGAACATGGAGCATCTAGGGTGGCCCAGGCTGCCAGGCTGAGATGATCCTAACTCCGCAAGCCTCATCTCCTCTCAGATCTCCTAAAATTCATGTTTCCCCTCAAGGCTTTCTAGCTCCACAAGATTCGGGAAAACCTTTGTGGACATACAGACTGTAAGAGTCAGACTCTGAACAGGAAAGCCCAGCAAAACAAAGGCAGGCACTCCTGCCCTCTCCTTCCTACCAGAACCCAAAGCAGAGCACAAAGCCTGTGGGTTATTCAGGCACGCCTTTGCACATGTGTAGGTGGGTGAGTGCATGCACGTGTGATGCATGCACGTGTGATGTATGCATGTGTGACGTTTGCATGCGGGTATTCGGGTGTGGTTGTGCACCTGTAGGCCTGAGCATCAAGTAGGGCGTCTTCCTCAACTGCTCTTACCTTATTCCCTTCAGAGAGGGTCGCTCACTGAACTAGAAGATGGCTGTTTCATCTAGGCTGGCTGGCCAGTGAGCCCTTGGGATCTACCTGTGTCTGTCCTCAATGCTGGAGTTACAGATACAGACAGCCATGCCCAGCCTTTTAGGTAGGTGCTGGGGATTTGAACTCAGGTTAGCATGCTTGCAGAACAAGTATTGTTACCCACTGAACTTTCTCCCCAGTCTCCAGGCACTTCCTGCCTTCTGACTATGAGGCTTGCACCTAACAGGGAAGAGCTATGGTTAGTGTAGTCACAAAGACGCGTAGCATACCAGTGTCTGGACCATGTGTGGCCTCTGTAGCCGCAGGCTCTTGACAGTTTGGAAGACATCCAAAATTCCTTCTGCTTTCACGCGCTCCAGGACTGTGCTCAAGGCACAAAAGGTCCCTGTCCGTCCTGCCCCGGCGCTGAAACAGAGCAGATACACTTACCACAGCTGCTGTCTGTAGCTGTCTATCCTGAGGGGCAAGTGTAGTGAGGAGCAGATGCAGGCAGAGGCTGGTTCTGGGAAGATGAGTCATCCAGGGAGCTGCCAGGGGAAGGTGTCAGTGGAACAGGAGACCCATGTTCACCTCTGCCGTCCTAGCCTGGAGCTTTGTGAGAGCAAAGCTCTGGAGAGGGATGGATTCCTGCTGCCCTTCCTGTGTGCATTAGGATGTGCTTGTGGGGCCGCAGTGACAACTTCCACAGACCCTGCCAGCTTGACTTCTTGCTGTCTACCTTCAATGACTAGGTTGTCTTCACAACTGCCAACTCAAATTTTCTGCACTTGTATCTGCCGACTCCTTCCCATTCTTTTTAAGGGATCCAAACTTCCATCTTGACTCGATCCACTTTGTTCAGTATTACCAGCTGATTCTCTTACCAGACACTGAGTACCTGCTCTCTGGCAGGGGCTGTGAACTCAGCAGTTCTAGATAGTAAGATATGCTATAAGCAAAAAAAAAAAAAAAAAAAAGGAGGAACAGAACTCCTTGCAGGATGCTCAGGGAAGGCTCTCTGAAGTGACACCAAAGAGACAGTGACACCCTATGGCTGGCTAGCTGGGAACAAGCCTCTTAGGGGCTGAGGGCGCTCAGACGATGCACCTGGACCGGTGCAGAAGGGAAGGGAAGATGGTAGGTATAGATCAGAGCCCAGGAGAACGCTGGGTGTACCTAGCTGACTAGCAAGGAGACCTCCCATCATACTGGGCCCTTGTTGGGAGTCTAGGTAGGAGCAGTCCAGCCTTACTGATTCTTTTTGTAAAAATCCTGTGTTTATCTGTGTATGAGGGCAGTGGGAGTGTGTGAACAGGCTGCAGGGTCTGGGGGCATGCACAACACGGAAGTAGAAGACAACTTTGGGAAGTTGGTTCTTGCCTTTTACCTTGGTGAGGCATAGTCAACATGCGGCTAGCTGACCTGAGAGCTTCTGGCCAATTCTCCATCTCATCTCCTATCTCACTGTTTGAGTGCTGGGATTATAGATGCAGGGGTGCCACATCTGGCTTTTTATGTTCAGGGTTCGGGGGATAAAACTTGGGCTGTCAGGCTTGCATGGCAAATGCTTTTACCAGCAGACCATCTCCCTGTCAGACTTCTTTTAAGATTTTAAGGCTGCTGTGTTAGGAAAGGGGAGGAGCAGTGGGGGAGAGGGGAGAAGAGGAGGAGGGGAGAAGGGAGGTCTACCAGGAAGCCAGTATGGGAGAAAAGGCAGCTTAGCCTGAGGAGCTGTAATACTTGGGTTCTGAGAAGATGGGGCAGGCAGAACAGGCTTTACTGATGGCTCAAACATCATGTGGAGGAGGAGGAGGAGGAAGAGGAGGAGGACAGGATAGTTCTAAGCCTTCTCCTAAGAGTTCAGCAGGTCCCCAAGAGTGCTGGTGCACACCTTTAATCTGAGTACTCAGGAGGCAGAGGTACTTCTGTAAATTTGAGGCCAGCCTGGTTGACATAGTAAGACCCTGTCTCCAAAAACAAAACTAAAAACAAGTCAAAACAAAAAGAGAGGTCTGGAGAGGGGGCTCGATGGTTAGGAGCACCCATGGCAGCTCACAACTGTCTGTAACTCCAGTTCTAGGGGATCCAATGTTTTTTTCTAGCCTCCTTGAGCACCAGGCATGCATACAGTACCAAGACATACATGGAGACAAAATACTCTTACACAAAAAATAAAAATTAAGACAACAAGAAAGAGTTTCCAGGAGTGGAAAGGACACTGATTTGGGGAAGATCTGGAAGAAAGATCAAGAATTATGACTTGAATATATATATTTTTTAAGTTTTTTGAGAAAGGGTTTCTCTGTGTTACCCTGGCTATCCTGGAGCTCACAGAGATCCACCTGCCTCTGCCCCCCAAGTCCTGGGATTAAAGGCGTGTGCCACCACCGCCCAGCATGACTTGAATCTTAAGCATCAGATACTTGTGTTGAAATGCTGAGTACTAGATACACAAATGCCAGAAAGAGCAATATGGAGTTGATGGGAGAGTTTGAACCAGTGACCGAGATTTGGCAGTGAATATCACGAGCAAAGGAGTTTAGATGGGCTACCTAAAAGCATTGTCTGTTGAATGGAACCAAAGACTGGGCCATAGATGGGGTAGAAACAACATAGGCACAGAGAAGGAACGGCTCATGAGGATGAAAACCACAAGAGAAGCTATTGAAGCATGTCACAGAGATGAGTGGCTTGTGTACCAGTTGGAAAGGCACTCTCTCCAGCCATCTTGAGGTCACATGTAGTCTAGATGGGGGGAGCTGCAATGGAGTGTCAGAATGAAACACACACACACACACACACACACACACACACACACACACACACACTGTTCACAGTATAATCGGAATGGAAAGAAAGGATTTGGAAGTTAGTACTGATAAATTTTTTAACTGTTTTGCTATCCAGTCAAAGATAACCTTGAACTTCTGAACCTCCAGCCTCTACCTCCTGAGTGCTGGGATCACAGGTCATCTGCCAATGCTTGGTTTTATGTGGTGTACAAAGCTACATCCTCAGTCCTAGAGTAGGCACAAACATTTTGAGAGACTGTACTTTTTTTTTTTTTTTAAAATGGGTCTCACTACATAGCCCTGGCTGTCCTTGAACTTAAAGATCTGTCTACTTCTGCTTCCTAAGAATGCCTGGTGAGACTTCACTATTAAGGACATATCTCAAGATAATTTTTTTTCCTGGGATTCCTCTCACTCAGGTCCTTGAGCATGCTAGTCAAGTGCTTTACTACATCCCCAGCCTAATATTAAATCCCTCTAAAACACCGTCTCCAACAGGAGTCCCTTGCTGCCCCAAATAAACCTTCTTACATTGCTCTTTTGTTGCTGTGTCCATGTTCCTGCTGATTTGGGCTCAAACCTGGGAGGCATTCTTGACTTTTCCTCTGTTCTCAGTCTCACTGGGTTTTTTTGTTTGTTTTGTGTTTTTGAGACAGGGTTTCTCTGTGTAGCCCTGGCTGTCCTGGAACTCACTCTGTAGACTAGGTTGGCCTTGAACTCACAGAGATCCGCCTGGCTCTGCTTCCTGAGTGCTGGGATTAAAGGCGTGTGGCACAACACCTGGCTTGCTCCCTGATTCCCACCCCCCCAAACCATTCTCAAAATACTCTTTTCTCTTTGTCCATACTTCAGGAGACCAGGCCTACCCCCACATCACCTAAGCCATCTCTCCAGTGCTGGCCTCTCTCGCTGCTCCCCTGAATCCCTTCCCATGCTCAAGATCTGCACACTAACACTTCTGCAGCACATGCTCTGCAGAATTCACACTCCAAGGTCCCTTTGATGACCCCATTGCCTGGATCATCAAACACCATGGTGCTCACCAGCATTCTGTCTGTGTATCCTTTGTGGTCTGACCGATACGCACCATCACACCCACCCCACACCCCACCTCTCCTGGTTTCTTTTGGCTCCCGGTGAGGGTGGGGTCAGCAGTACCTGCAGTGCACGGTGATGGGATGGTTCCCTGACTGCTGCTGCTGCTTCTGCACCGCTGCAATGATGTTGATCATGCCTTTCCCGTCACTGGGGATGCCCACCTCAGGCCAGCCGTGGAAGTGGAACTGTCGGATCTGCCGACTCTTGTTCTCCTGTGGAAGAAGGGGTTCAGGGAAGCGGTGGAAGCCTTGCTGTTCCCGTAGGAACAGCCCTACCCAATACCCATCTTACCCTGGTGTTGGTGACTAGGAGGTCTCGGACAGTGTAGCTCTCACATTCCTCCTCCTTCTTCAGCTCAACTGTGATGTCTCCATAGGATACCAGGCCATCAGATGGCCAGTACTGGGCACACTTCTCCTGGAGGAACAAATGGGAGAGGTATGTGAGGTCAGGGGCTAGAACACTATGTGTAGTAGAGCAGCTGCAGTGCCCTGAAATTCTTGGCTCCTTCCAGCACAGGGACCTTTCCTTCTGTCATTTATTTTTAGATTTATGTATGAGTGTTTTGTTTGCATGTATGTATATGTGTGCACCACCTGTGTGCCTGGGTCTTACTCTGTAGCTCTGGCTGGCCTGAGCTAACGAGGCACATCAAGTTGGCCTTGAAACTCACAGAGATCTATCCTTCTGCCTCCCAAGTGCTGAGAATAAAGGTGTGTACCACCATGCTGGGCCCACAGGGTCCTCCGAGCCCTTTAATAATGTGGAATAGTTAAAGGGATGCTTCAAGGCTGCTAGCTTGAGCATCCCTACCTTGCTAGTGGGCAGAACAAGCCAGCACCATCAGACATTATAAGAGTTAGATATCAAGGGCTCGGTGTGGTGGCTCATGACTGTAACCCCAGCATTTGGGAGGCAGAGGACTGAGAGTTCAAGGCTAGCTTGGGCTACACAGTAAGATCTGTCTCAAAAACCCACCCACCCAACCATCCAACCAATAAATAGGTACCGAAGACCATAGCTAGCAGCTTTTTAGCCATAAAATCAGTTACTTACGGGGGAGAGGGCAGAAGATAGAGGCCCCTTCAAGTTGGGGTGGAGGAGGGGGTGGGAACAGCAAGAATGAAGCCTCTTCTAGTTGGCTAATGGGGATTGTGAGTTAAGGTAGGTTTCATTTGGTCCTGACTGAACCTGGGGGCAGTTTCTGAACCTGGGGGGCAGACTCATGCTAGGTGAGTTTCAAGGTGACAAGAGCTATTGCAGGGAGGTAGGTAAGGTGTACTGATGAAATAAATCTGGATGTTATGAAGAGACACTCTATAGATTATTACAGCTGTGAGACTCATGCCAGGGGATTATCTTCAGTTAGGCATGCCTCACTTCATTTAATTTAGTTCTCCATGTGGGCTCAGCAATAACAACAACAGCAAAATCCAAGTAGTTTGGAGTGAAAAAACAAAGTCACATGCTCTGAGAGAAAAGAGGATACATTAAAGGGATAGTGTGACCAGAGGTGGCCTCTTGGCTGTGTGTGGGGAGGTGCAGGTGGGGTGGTGGTGGTGACAGCTGATACTGCAGCCACGTTTTAGTGGATGCTGGGAGTTGACAGAGGCAAAGGGTCGCTTCAGATCAGGGATCTACTGGGGTGCCTCTACTCTAATGTAAGGGGCAAGAACCTTTCTTAGGGGCCAAAATGTGAGCCTAAGGAATCTAGGGGGAGGCCCAGGAGGAAGGCCCAGGCTAAAAATGCCTAGGGCTCCTGCTAGGAATGGAGATATGAGAAGAAAGCTGATGATTAGGCCAGTGGAGAGCACAAGGTCATGAAGAGAATGACAACATGGAGAGCAGAAGACTGAAGCAAAGAGGCAGCAGACAGGAATGGTGCACATCCCTGTGATTCTAGCATCTGGGACAGCAAGGCAAATGAATGCTGACACACCGCCGCCGCCCCGCCCCACTCCCCCTCGGCGACAAGGTCCCTCAGTATGTAGTTCTGGCTGGCCTGGAACTCACTATATAGATCGGGCTGGCCTTGAACTCAAAAGACATCTTCCTGCCTCTGCACTAGAATTAAAGGTATGGACCACCACCTCTGTTAAAAGGATGGTGATTTAAAGGCAAGCCTGGAAAATATTGTGAGAATTTCAGAAACAAACAAGGCTGGGGATGTAGCTAAGTTATTGAGCAAGTTTGAAGCCCCGGGTTTATTCCCCAACACAGAAAAAACTAGTTATGGTGGTGTACACTTATAATTCTAGCACTCAAGAGGGGCAGGGCAGGAAGATCAAAAGTTCAAGGTTATCCTTGGCTACTTGAGGCCCTTCTGAGACACATGAAATCCGGCCTATACATACATACATACATACATATATACATACATACATTCATAAATACGTAAATACATAAATACATGAAACGAGGAAGAAGGGCTGAACCCAAGTTTGGGAACTATCTGTCACCACTAAATAGTCCTAAATTATACATGCATGGGTATTTTCGGCAAGATCTCTACAAACTCAAGCAGGATTTTAAGATAAGGAGTGACATGATTACATTTATATTTTTCAAAAAGGTACCACTTCACTGCATGAAGAACTAAGGTTTGGGCAGGACATAGAAAGGATGATGTCAGGCTACTCAAGGTGAGGACCTGTGCTGGCGGGATGCATGGGAGGCATCACTACCGTCCCACATGTCTGTACCTCATCATGTCAGAAATAATGGTGAGTGGCAGTGGTTAAGCTGTAGAAAAGGGGGCATGCTCAACAGCTATCAGGACTCACCAATAGACTCCCAGACAGAATGCACGCAGGGGAAGGCTGGGGAAGAAAGTAACTCTAGATTCGTGACAAGAGCACATGGGTGAAAGGCACACTTATTTATTTAGATGGTGTGGTGGTTGGTTTCATATATGCTCGATCCACACCCAGTGTCTCAGACTACTTTCCTGTTGCCTGCGTGAGATGTAGAACTCTCAGCTACTTCTCCAGCACCATGTCAGCCTTCATGCCAGCATGCTTCCTGCCATAACTAAACCTCTGAAAATGTGAGCCACGCCAATTAAATGCTTTTCCTTTATAAGAGTTGCCGTGGTCATGGTGTCTCTTCACAGCAGTAGAAATCCTAACTGAACAGATGGGTTCAGAGTTGAGTTAATGAGTGATGATCCTCTTATATCTGCCTCCTGAGTGCTGGGATTATAGGTGTGTGCTACCTTGTCAGGGTGAAGAGTTCTGTTTATAAAGAACATGTATTCATTTATTGTGTGTATGAATATGCCATGGGGTGCATATGGAGGTCAGAGAACAACTTGCAGGAGTTGGTTCTCTCCTTCCACCATGTAGGTCTTGGGGATAGAACTCAGGTAGTCAGGCTTAGTAGCAAGCACCTTCACCCACTGGGCCATCTCACTAACCCAAAGGGCTTTTAAGAGATAGACAAATTAGATTTGCCAAAGGTTCTTTCTAAAAAAAAAAAAAATTAAGTGGTGTTTTTGTGCATATATAAATGTGTGTGTGTGTGTGTGTGTGCATGTGCCAGTGTGCACAGTAGGAGGCCAGAGGAAGGGCATCACGTGTCCTTTTACTCCTCACTTATTTCTTTGAGGCAAGGTCTCTCCCTGAACCCAGGCTTTCATTTCTCAGCGAGGATGGAAACCAGAAAGCCCCAACAATTCTGTCTGCCCCCTGGAGTCGGGGTTACAAGACTATGTAGAATTCCTGGTTTATTCCATGGGTGCTGGGATCCAAAGCTGGTCTTCTTGATTGTGCAGCAGGCACTAACTGCTGAGCCATCTCTCCAGCCTCTCAAGGGCTCCTTACTTTGGTATAAAGTCCTAACTCATCGCTACAGCTTGGAAATACCTGTTACCAGGCCACACCAGCTTCTCTAGCCACACTCTAATGATTCTGATGCCTGCTAAGTGATATGTCATGGACAGTGAATCACCTATTTACTACAGTGCACAACCTCGAGGCAAAGAGGCTTCAAAAAATAAGCACTATGGGAACACAGCCTGAAGTAAGGGATGAAAGATGATACTCTGAAATTGGGGGTGCCCTGTAGAGGCTGCATGATGAGGAATAAAGAGTAGGGAGGAATTTCCTACACTGAGGAGCTGACCTAGAGCATCTTTGAGATCTCTGTATAGTTGGAACATCAGACAACACTACTTTTAAATTGGCCTTAAGTCTTTTTTCCTAAAAAAAAAAAAAAAAAAAAAAAAAAGACCATGTGCTGTGAAGCTGCTGGTCCAGTACTGAGTCTGTTCTTTCTTCTTATCTCTGGTCCGGAGGAAATCCCTTGCTAATGATTTTTTTTTTTTTTTTTTTTGAGGCAGGTTTCATTATGCGGCCCTGGATAGCCTGGAACTCGCTGTATACACCAGGCTGGCCTCAATCTCATAGAGATCCATTCTGCTGCCTCTCCTTCCATAGTGCTGAAATTGTATGCATGTCCATATCTGGCCTGAAATTCTTTTTGTTTTTTAAAATTTATTTTTTTTTATTTTGTATTTCTTAAATTTCATCATTTTTCTTTTGTGTAGTAATTATAAAAGGTGACCCTGTCTTAAGGACATTCAGAGACTTCTACTTCAGAGCCCTGGCCTGGCTATACACCTTCTTTTCCCAGTGGCTTTGTACTACCTGGGAGGTAGGATGGAGAGGGTGTGTGCAAAGGCTGAGGGGCTGGATAGAGGAGAAAAGTGAAATGGTGGGAAATGTCTAGAATCAACTGGAGGTTCAGGCTTCTCTGCTTCTCCAGTCCTGGGAGAAGCTGAGGACTGTTACATACCAACTGGCTGTTGATATGCCAGGCCATCGTCAAAGAAGGACCCAGGTATACCTTAGAGTTGCCCCCAACCTGTTTGTTTCTCTAGCCCAGGGGTCTTCTTGAGCTCACCTGGCCTCTCTCTTCCAGTTCTGTTAGCATTACGATGGAACAGGACTTCCATTCCCAGATCATTCGCCAGAAGTCCTCAATCGTGTGGAGAAGAGGGCCCTGGCTGGCAATGTAGGAGTCTTTCTGCCGGTAGCCCTGTATGGGTCAGGTTAATCACAGAGGTGGTTTGTCAAGAGGGGTGATGTAAAAGACAAGGGAAAGGAGGAAAAGATTCTAAAAAGAGCTCTTTTTGAACAAGGATCAGGGGGGGGGGGGGAAGCAGGGGATGGAGCTAGGAGGAAGACAGTAGAAACAGGAAAGATTAGATCAGGCTTAGATTCTTGGACGTGATTATGTCACAAGGTTCTCATCTAGAAATATGTAGCACGTCTCCTTTACATTCTGTTCTTTGTGGCTAGACAGGCCTAGTACTCAGGGTGGGTAGGTGGGAGTGAGTTCAGTAGCTGTTGATTGACTTAAAGATGTTCTTCTCAAGTAGGTATGTGAGGGAGGTACTGGAAGCCCCATGGGACAGATTCAGGGGACATACCCATCACTTACATCAATGAAGGATGCATTCACATAGTCTGTGTTCTCTTCACCTCGCTTGACTGGAATGATTACTCTGTTAAATTCATCTGCAAGGAGGACAATGAATGGCTTGCAGCTTACCAACGTTCACTCCCCTTACCAATCTCCTAAGTCACTGGGGCAAAGATACCAGTGTTCTTTTGGCTTTTATACTTTTGATTTTATGCTTTTTATTTCCTGAAACCACTAAAGAACTTTGAGAAACAGACAATGCTGTGACTCTTGACTTCAGGCCAATCACCACACCTGAGAAGCTGGAATAATGTAGGAAATAGGGGGCTGGTGCAGTAAGACTCTGGGGTGGGGAGGGGTACTTACATGGAATGATCTGTAAAACCCGGTTCTTCTTCATGTTGGCTGGAAGGTTTCCAGTACGCATCTTGTCATTCTGGATTTTGATTGATGTTAACTTCTGAATGAAGGAAGAAGGGAGACACTATTGTTCCTAGTAAAGGAACCTGCCAAGACTCTTGCCAGTCACTAGGACCATACCGTCTTAAGTTTAGCTGAGAAGTCAAAGGAGTGTTTGAAAAGCAATGCCTTCTAGGCTCCTGTGGAACCTTCTGAGACTCCTCTGGCCTTGAATTTCTTGGGCCACTCTTTTGCCATTTAGAAAAATATTCAAATTGTATTCTTCCTTCCTGGTTCTGAGGTTGTTTCCTTGTGTGTATGGGTGTGCTCCATGTGTGTGCACATGCAGGTCAGAGGTTGACGCTGGACATGCTACTTTATCACTCTCCCCTTACTTTTTGAGACAGGGTTCTCTCATGGAACCTGGATCTTGCTGTTGCAGCCAGTTGGTTGGGTGGCCAGTGACTGTCCCCTTCTTCACCTGTTTCCCCAGTGGTGGGGTTACAGGCACACACCCACCACACCTAATCTTCACGTGGGTGCTAAAGATCCAAACTGGGGTTGTCATGTTTGTGCAGCACACACATGACCCACAAAACCATCTCCCCAGTCCTTAAGCTTGTTTCTGATTTTTGCACTGGTCTCGTCTTGTTAGAAACGCACAGTATCAGGCCCAACCCAGACACACTGCACCAACCTGCATCCTGACAGATCCCAGGGAATCAAGTATACACCACAGTGTAATAAGGACTACTTTAAGGTGAATGGTTCTCTGCACCCCATCCACTGTCTGTCTCTGGCTTCTGAGAACACACTCACCACACCACCTTTTCTTTTCAGAGAGGGTCTCTCTATGTAGCCCTGCCTGTCTTGGAATTTACTACGTAGAGCAGGCTGGCCTCAAACTCACAGTGCTGCCTGCCTCTGCCTCCCGAGTGCTAGGATGAATGGAGTGCACCATCACATCTGGCTCCATTCCTATTTTTAAATTTTGAGATAGAGTCCTGTAATCCTCTTGTCTCAGCATCCCGAATAGCTGTAATTATAGGTAGGCCTGCATTCTCAGGCTCAGCTTAGGCCTGAACACTTCTTCTTCATCTTTTTTTGTTTGTTTGTTTGTTTTTTGAGACAGGGTCTTTCTATGTAGTTTTGGCTGTCCGGGAGCTTGCTATGTAGACCAGGCTGGCCTCGAACTCACAGAGAGAGAGAGAGAGAGAGAGAGAGAGATCTTCCTGTCTCTGCCTCCCAAGTGCTGGGATTAAAGGCGTGGCCCACCACTGCCCATCACAAAAGACTTTTTATCTGGCCTTTACATTGCTGTACATTATAATCATCCAGGAGTGCTGAAGGACTTAAAGAAATACTGGTTTCTATTCATTTTCCTTAAAGATAATTCAAGTCATTCTAACATGCAAGACTGTATGTTTCAGAACCACTCAACTACCACTGGCTGTGGTGCACACAGAACTGGCATTTTTCCAGACTCTGTGGTTCCTTCAGTCTGGAGGTTACCCAGCTTCAACTCACCTTAAACTCCTCCTCTAATCCATTGTTGCTAGTCCCTGGGATCTTGTTATAAATTTTTTGCAGGTGGGTTTCCAGAGAAGTCACTTCCAGTTCTGTATCCCCATACAGATAATGCTCCAGAAGGGCCTGGTATATGAAGACGTATTGCATCTGAAACATGGATCATACAGAGGTCTGGGTCATGAACGGCATGGCCCTGGTGACACCAGATCATTCCTAGTGCCATCTTTACTCAGTCTCCTTTTCCTTTGATTTTAGTAGGGATAAAGTGATTCATTCACACTGTCCCAACAAAGAGAAGCAGAACCTGAAATGCATGAGTTCCCCTGGGGGTGCTTAGCTTGGGAGACAGGGTCCTGGACTGCCAGATTCTACAGTCCAAAGAGTCTGTCAGAAACTGGGCACACACAAAGGCTGTGAAAGTCTGCAAGGCCTTAGACTCCAGCCTGCCTCCATCTCATGTCTGTGCCATGAC
Source organism: Peromyscus nudipes (assembly GCA_902168325.1). Classification (NCBI taxonomy): domain Eukaryota; kingdom Metazoa; phylum Chordata; class Mammalia; order Rodentia; family Cricetidae; genus Peromyscus; species Peromyscus nudipes. Next base: position 20,173 of record CABHPH010127494.1, read on the forward strand.
CACAGAGTCCACACTTTTGCTCTTGGACTTGGCTGCATCATGATCGTGGGCCCTGGCATGTTGGCATACATTAAAAATGATTCCCTTATCCATAAGGTCCAGTGGAAGTGATAGCTGCCTTCCTGTTTCCCCCAGCCATAAAGCTACAACTTCTTCCTCTATGTGTTATTATTTTTTTGCTATCTATCTATCTATCTATCTATCTATCTATCTATCTATCTATCTA
>CABHPH010127495.1:0-32321 GCA_902168325.1 Peromyscus nudipes
CCACTGAGAATATTTGGCATCTGTCGACTGGGTGGAGTCGAATGTACCTTTGTCCCTCAAGCCCCTCAACCTCCTCGGCGCACCCCAGGACAGCCCTTGCTTGAATAATCGTTCTGTGTCCTTCACGCCTGAGTCTCAGACAGCCAGTTTCTTATTTCCAGGAGCTGGCACTGTGTGTTTTCCTTTATGCTGGCAATTTAGTATAAGACCCTGTCTTCTCATCTGGGAGAGGCCTGAGAACGGTTGCAAGTTCAGAGGATTGGACTCTTGTTAGTGCCGAGGCCATGACTGAAGAAGGGTGAGCAGCTCTGCTCTGGTGCCTCATTCTGCCTTCCTTAGGTTTGAGTCACACCACAGGCAGGCAGGAAAGCCTGTAGGAACTCTTGAAAAGAAATAGCAGGATTCCAGGTCTAGCTTGAAGTGTATCTCACTTGCCTTGCATGTGTGAACTCCTGGGATTCTGTCCCTTCCACTGACAAAAAAAAAAAGTCTGAGACAGAAGGATTGCTGAATTTAAGCCTAGCCTGGACTACACAGTGAGTTTTGGGCTATACAAGGATATAGAGGGAGAACTATTTTTTAAAAAAAAAAAAAAAAAAAGCAGCAACCAAACAAAATCTAAAAAACACCTCCCTCAAAAAACCCAAAATAATAATTCCATATCTGCGACGGGCTGACTTACTTAGCCTCCACTTTCCTGGAGGATGTGGTGAAATGGGATATTCCCTCACAGGAGCTTGGGAAAGCAGGCTGTCGAAGCACTGGGCGCAAGGGAGATGGCTGCCCTGAAGTCTCGGGAAGCTGTCCTTGCAGAGCACCGAGCTTCCCTCTGTGGTTTTTTTGTTTTTTTGTTTGTTTTTGTTTTTTTTTTTTGTCGTCGTCTTTGTTTTGTTTTGTTTGGAGCTGAGGACCAAACCCAGGGCCTTGCGCTTGCAAGGCAAGCACTCTACTACTGAGCTAAATCCCCAACCCCTTCTCCTGTGTGTTTATTCAGGTCAGGCCCTGCTGGGAATCTTACTGTATCACACAGATTTCAGAAAGAGTCTGACTGTGGAGCAAGACATGATGAAGGTTGAACTACTGCCTGCCCTGACTGACAACTACATGTACCTGGTCATTGATGAGGACACCCAGGAGGCTGCCATTGTAGACCCAGTGCAACCCCAGAAGGTGTGTGTGGCTCCTGTTGGCTCCCTGTGCCTTGTCAGCCAGCACCCTGCCTTCGTCCACATGGGTTACAGCCACAGGGGGGTCTTACAGCTTTGTGGAAGCTGGGTGGAAATTAGTTCACTCAAAACAAAGTTGTGTCTAGCTGCTGGTAGATGGGGCAGTGAGAAGGGTAGGAGAGACCACAGGCCTCTGTGGCAAGCCTGACACACACTTTTAAACCTCTGTGCCTGGACGTGTGTGACTCCTGAGAGCCTACTCATCTGCCATGCTTCTGCTCCAGTGCTGTGAATGACCTTAGTCAGAGCTGCCCGGGCTCAGGGAGGTTGTGGGTGGGACAGAACAGTTAGGTTGATGGAGAGAAAAGAGATGCTTCTGCCTGCTGTCTGGAATGTGGTCAGTCATCGGGGTGGGACGAGGCTGGGCTCCCCCTCTGCAGGCAGGTGAACCAGGACCAGAAGTGTGACTGAGCCTTTGTTTCTGCCTCCCCCGTGCCTGTAGGTTATAGAAACCGTGAAAAAGCACCGTGTAAAGCTGACCACAGTGCTCACCACCCACCACCACTGGTAAGTGCCAGGCTGTGCTTGTACCTGTGGGTGGGACCTGCTGTTCACCGGGGAAGTCACTGTACACAGAAGGGGCAGACCCTCGAGCAGGGAAGGATTCTAAGAACACAGCAAGGCTCCTTCCTTCTTCCTCTTGGGCCATTGACCTCTGGGTTCCACTAATGCAGCAACTTCCAGGTAAGGTATTGTGACATGTGACGAGGAACAGAAGCTAGGGACAGACCCTCAAGCACAAGTGTCCACTGCTGCCCCTTGAAAGCTAGGCTTCTCTGGTCACAGGAGGACCCCAGTGGCTGCCTTTCACATATCTTAGGCTCATAAAAAGTGGTGTTGGCATCCATCCATGTCAGAGAAAAGAAGAGTAGGTAGGCATCAGTATTTCTTAAACAAACAAATAAAACCAAAAAAAAAAAAAAAACAACAAAATGGAGGGATGGAGGGAGGTGGGGCTCTGTGAGTTTAGTGCTCACCAGTCTATATAGTGAGCTCCAGACTGTGAAACCCTGACTTTTTTTTTGGCAGGGGGGATGGGGGGGGAGGGCTATGTTTCCAGAAGTGCCGATTGGCTTTTGTTGTATGGTTGGTTTTGGTGTTTTGAGATGGGATTTCACTCTGTGACGCAGGCTGCCCTCGAATTTTGGGCTTTGGGATAGTGTTGCCCAAAGTCTCGCTCCTGACTTGTGTTATGCTTTTGTTTTTTATTTTTGAGCCAGGGTCTCTGGCTGGTCTAGAACTTGCTTTTTGGATCTTTTAAGGCTCCTCAAAGGTAGAAGAAATGTTTGTTAGGCTCTTAATTTTCTTTTCTAAACGACTCTATGAAGAAAGCCAGAGCCTTTTTCTTTGACGCTGTCTTGGGTATGTCAGAGCCGGGAGCTCCCACTGACTCCCCTGATGTGAGCAAAGCTTGGAGCTGTGCCACTCAGTCACTGTCTTTGTGGCTGGTTCAGCCAGGCCCTGAGGTCCTGAGTGAGACTTCAGCACCGGGGACAGGGAGTTTACCTTAGCCTTGGCCTGTGCTACACATTACAGCTGCTCTGTTTTTTGAGGCTCCTTCCCCGGGCTCCCAGCTGCTGACACTTCCACCTTTGGGGATCCGGTGGCGTCTGTTTTGCAGCCATCAAACACTTTCCATACTCCGTGTTTTCTCTTCCACCTCAGTAATTACTGCTCCAGATGCCTCTTTCCTGAAAGTGTGCAGGATTCTGGCTTTTTCTATCACCTTCTCATATATGTCATCGTCAAGCCCAAGGCTGAGCTACAGGTTTGGCCTGCGGCTCAAAGGACGATCAAGTTGTGTTATTGCTTATCGGTAGTGACATTTGAAAAGGTAGGTGATGAGGCGATGGGCCTCCCTGGCCTGTGTCTGATCCCTGTCCTGGAGGCAGTGGAGCAGAGAGCCGGGTCACTTGCTCCTTCCTCCCTCTTATCTTACAGCCCTGCTGTTCCATGGATTGTTTGACTGTGGAGCGAAGTATCCAAGGGACTGACAGGGGCAGGTGTTTCCCATGCCCATCCTGGAGCTGAGGGGGACCCACAGTGTGAGGATACTCCTATCTGTACCTGTACCATGGCCCTGTCCTCTGCTGCTCACTTTTTTAAAAGGCAAAAGGACCCCCTGGGGAACTGTGGGAATCCCCGGTTCTAGGGGGTGCCACCCCCCTGGCTGTCCTGTGGTGGCAAATTCCCTCAGGTGGGCAGTATCATGGTTCTAGAAGTTCCCAGAATAGCTCAATAGTGTTGGCCGAAACTGGGATGCACATTTGGATTACCTGGGGGAACTTTCCAACCCCCACCCCCTCCTTGGTGCCCAATCCCTCACCTCAGGAGGTGTGGCAAGAGTGAGGCTTCTGTTCAAGTGGGACCTCTCCAGGCTCCATGGAACCATGCTTGGGACTCTCTAGCTGTATGTGGTCAGCTTTCTCTGTTCAGGGCCGTGCTGGACACCTGAGAAAGTTGTTTTCAGTGTTGCCAACTGGCAGGTAAAAAGTGGTTCCTGGTTGCCTGTTTCTACTGAAAAAACGCATAGGCAAAGTGAAAATTCCATTTGGTCCGGGGTTAAAGTGAAAATTCCATTTGGTCAGGGGTTAAAGGCAAGCGAGCAGCCCCTCCATCTCATCAGGTGACCCCAGGCCTCCTGTTTGACTTCTAGGGACCACGCTGGTGGGAATGAGAAGCTGGTGAAGCTGCAGCCTGGCCTGAAGGTTTATGGAGGTGATGACCGCATTGGGGCCTTGACGCACAAAGTCACACACCTTTCCACACTGCAGGTACATAGTGAGCCACGGGGAGAGCTCTAGGGAGGCCCTGCCGGGACGATAGGTCCTCAGGCATCGTTCGGAAAGGGGGCTGGTGAGGCAAGGGCTCCCCAGGCCTGTCTCAGCGCTGCTTGGACAGTCCTCTCTTCATGGGCATAGTGAAGTCAGGCGGTGGTGGCGCACGCCTTTAATCCCAGCACTCGGGGGAGGGGGGGGCAGAGGCAGGTGAATCTCTGTGAGTTCGAGGCCAACCTGGTCTACAGAGTGAGTTCCAGGACAGCCAGAGCTACATAAAGAAACCCTGTCTCAAAAAAAAAAAAAAAAAACAAACAGAACTGAATGGTATTGTAAAATAAAATAAAATTAAAAATAAATAAAGAAATAAATAAATAAATAAAAAGTGTACACTGGCAAAAAAAAAAAAGCAAGAGCATAGTGAGAAGATCAACTGCAAAATGTGGCTGGACATAGGGAAGACTACAGAGTGGGTCTCTGAGTCGACTGGAGAATTTAAATAAGGCCTCTGGGATCCTTTGGATTTCTTGGATGTGATAGTGGAGTTGTGTGGAGATATCCGCCTTTGTTAGGACATGCAGCAGTTAGGACATTTGGGAAAATTGGTCAGAATGTGAGCAACGTGAGCAGAGAGAGGCTGTGCAGATGTGGAAAGAGTGTCGACCTTGCTGACTATGTCTGAGGGATGTTGGCATTACTGGGTCAGCTTTAGGTTTGAACACTTGATGTAAAGAGCTGGGGAGGTGGTCAGAAAAGAAGTATCTGTTCTGGGAAAATGCTTGGTTTAGATTTGGCTCAGTTCTGGAGGCAAAAACAAAATTAGCCTCTTTGGGTTTTATCCTTGAGCAGACACATCTGACCACCTTAGCAGAGATCCTTTGACCCCTCCCTGTCCATATCCTGGGATGCTCGCGGGTGTCTAGAATGTCTGGACTAAGCGTATTCAAGATCAGGAAGGGGAGTCATAGCCGCGCTGCCACTTGTGATGTTCTAGAAAGGCTACTGGTGGTCGAGGCTCATCCCAGCACCTCTGTTTCAGGTGGGGTCTCTCACGGTCAAATGCCTGTCAACACCCTGCCATACTTCGGGACACATCTGTTACTTTGTGAGCAAGCCAGGTAGCTCAGAGCCCTCTGCTGTGTTCACAGGTGAGTAGGAGAGGATGGGGGTGGGGTGAGGGTTCATGTGAAGTCTGTCTTTGGCATTGGCTGTATGAGGAAAAGCTCCTGTGAGAGAAGCAGGGGCTGAACCTTCTCCAGCCCTCCATCTCCTAGAAGGAAGCCACTGCCCCCAGGATGGAGCCTGGGATTTGTTCAAATACAGAGTGCAGGGGTGCTCTGTGAGTTGAGTCTGGGCTGCTGCTGTGTACCTGGCTGCTGCATCAGGTGTTTGAGGGAGACAGCCTCCATTTGCAAGGTTCACCACCCTGCAACCTCAACCCTCATCCTCTAGCAGCCAACAAATGGACATGGGTTGGAGTGGGGCTGCCTGAGGAAGGCCCCAGGGGTTCCAAGTATCCGTCCTGCAGCCTTGTAGAGAGCCCTGTGAGCTGGGTTAGGCCAGCACAAGGCCGTACCTCAGTCCTGGCCTGGGTGACATGCACCCAGTGACCCTGAAGAGTCAGAAGCCTGACTCAGAAGTGGGTGGTTCACATGCAGTTCACACTCCGTGCAAGTAGGTGTTGTCCAGAAACCAGGAATTTTCCCCTTGTGAGGTAAAAAACAAAACCATGCAGGTGCTGACTGGGAGCCTGGGAAGCAGAACAGCCTTTGGACAGCACTGAAATGGTTTGCGGGGGCTGGGGGCTGGGAGCAAAGTGTGCCGCCGAGGGCCTGGCTCCTGCCTCTCAGAGTTGTGATGTAGTGTGTGTGAGGATGTGCTGATGTCCTGTGACAGCCACTGGGGGTTCAGAGCCTGGCTGGGGGACATGCCAGCATGTCCCAATGAGGTCACAGCACACTTTCAGATGGGAGAAACCCTGGAGAAATAAATACTGAGGGGGAATTGGGTGAAAACTTGGAGCTCTGTTCTGTAAACATGAAATTGTCCAGGAATCTGAGCTTGTTTTTTAACATGTTGCAGAATGCCGGGGGGGGGGGGGGGGGGGGGGGGGAATATCTTGTTTTGTTTTCAGACGGGGTCTCTGTTGCCCAGGCTGGTCTGGAACTTGTGGCAGTCCTCCTGCCTTAGCCTCCTGAGTGTGGGGATTACAGGTGTGAACCAGCACACCTGACCTGAATTTGTCTTCCTCATGGCAGCGTGTGGGTCATGCTCAGGCCTTGGGCCCTTTTTGTGTTGAGGCTCACCATCACTGGGTTGAGAGCAGAGGCACCGCCTGCCCCAACTGTAGCATGAACACAGCATCTCTGCTGTGCGTCCATGTTCTCCCTGGGATTGGTGGCTTTGGTAGGGCTTTTCTGAACTGCAGTACTGCTGTGGTAAGATGCTGATAATCATATGGTCCTCAGCTTATGACTGTCCAGGTTGAGGTGGAGCTGGCCCTCCCCTGTTGGCATGGCTCTGTGTGCCCTGCATAAGTCTGTGTCAGTGTCTGTAAGAGCAGATGAGAGGGAGAGGGAGAGGGAGGGTGTCATCCCCCAGGTACACCTGTGCTGGTTAATTTTTTGTCAACTTGACACAAATTAGAGTTCTGGGAAGAGAAAATGTCAATTGAGAAAAACGCCTTCATCAGATTGGCAAGTCTGTAGGGCATTTTCTAATCAAGAAAATAATTATGGGAGGGCCCAGTCTTCTGTGGGCAGTGCTACCCCTGGGCAGGGGTGTCCTGAGTGCTTTACGAAAGCAGACTGAGCAAGCCAGTGAGCAGCGTTCCTCCACGGCCTCTGCTTCAGCTCCTGCCTCCAGGTTCCTGCCCACCTTCCCTTCACAGCAGTCAGATGAAGTAAACTCTTTCCTCTCTAAGTTGGTTTTGGTTTTCACAGCAACAGAAAAGCAGACCAGGACAACACTTTCTACTCTTCTCAGCCTAGAACTTTGCCGAGTAGGTGGCCTGGATTTTTACATGAGTTCTGGGGATCGGGCTCAGGTCCTGATGCTTGTAAGGCAAGCGCTTACCAACTAACCTGTCTCCTCAACCCCATTCTATTTGAGCGTGCTGTGGATAGAACCCAAGGCCTTGTGTATGTTAGGCAGATGCCATACCACTGAGCCCAGGTGAGCCTGAGGCTGGGGCTCTGACTCTGTCCTGGGAGGTAGACGGTACCGAGTGTCATGGATGTAGACCCCACAATGTCCTGCACTTTCTGTGACTGTTGGTAGACAGCACCTGGCATGTTGGGTGAGGTTTCTTCAGTCATTTTATGATTACACAGTATGCTCTGAGACAAGGGAGAGATCTGGCATCAGCACTGAGGTCCAGTGATGAAAATGGACTGTTGGGAGCTCAGGAAATTTGAGGTAGCTGCCACTCCAGCTGATCTGAGGGGAACAGGAGGAGGGAGGGGAGGCGGGGGTGGCTGAGAGAGGGTGTGGTGGGAGGGCCAGGCGTCTGCTGCAGCTGTAGAGTGGGATAAGGCCTGTTTAGGCTGAGATAGGCAGGCTGGGCGCTGAGAGACAATGGGCGTCAGTGCTGGGCACAGACTGGGCAGAAAGTGTTCAGGACTTCAGGTTTGGGATCCCTCCTCATGGCAGTCATGGGGAGGCCCAGGAGCAGAGCCAGGCACCCTGGGAGGGGCAGTCAAGGTGTACAGTCACACCGTGAGTAGAAAATGGCCACAGTAGAAAATCCAGGGTGTGTAGGGAACAGAAGCAGCCAGGTTGTCCTACTGATGCTGGGGTGAGGCCAAGAGCAATGCTAGTCTGGGGACCAGGGAGGGGGTGCCTCAGGTATCCCAGCAACAAAGGGAAAGAGTATCAGGAACATGGATGCCAGGAGAAAGGGGACATCCCGAGATCCCAGAAGGGCCCAGGAGGGCTGCTGAGAGGTGGGAAGTGGACTAGGTTTATGATGATTTCAGTTATGGTGGGACTGGGCCCTGAGAGCGGGTCAGGGTGCCTTGGGTTTCAGGCCCAAACAGTGAGTTAATGGCTGTGGTTGAACCTGGAGGCTGGCCGAACGGAGAGCTGTGGATGGCCTTGTGCCGTGTTGGGTGAAGATGCCTAATGGTGGTGGTGGTGGTGGTGGTGGTGGTGGTTGGCTTTGGGTTATGTTCTGGTGCCTGTTCGTAAGTTTGGGGTTAGCACCAGGTGCAGAAGGCCAGGGTGTGAGCTAGCCCTGAAGGACCGCCCGCCATTGTGTCTTTCAGGTGACACATTGTTTGTTGCTGGCTGTGGGAAATTCTATGAAGGAACTGCAGACGAGATGTACAAGGCGCTGCTCGAAGTCTTGGGTCGGCTCCCTCCAGACACAGTAGGCCATGCTTCCCTCTTCCAAAAGCCCCACATGCTCCAGGAAGCAGCTCTGTCTTAGGCTGGACCCACTCTTCAGGCCCAGGAACTGACCCTGCTTTCACAGCTGGTCTGTATGTGGTGGATCCCTCGCTGGCCTCACCCCTGAGCTGAGGGGGAAGTGGGCAAAGCCATCACCTAGCAGTTTTTTAGTTCTTAATCTGTGTGTGGCCCTATGGTATCCTCTAGTTACTCACTGTACAGGGTGCTACGTCAGGCTGAGACATGACATGGCCTAAAGCCTCAGGGTTCCTAAGGGTGGATTAATCACTCAGAGCTCATGTGTTGGCTCTTTCTTCAGAAAGTCTACTGTGGCCATGAGTACACCATAAACAACCTTAAGTTTGCGCGCCACGTGGAACCCAGCAATGCTGCCATCCAGGAGAAACTGGCCTGGGCCAAGGTGAGTGGGGCCCAATCCTGGAGCACGTCCTCAGGGCCCATCAAGGTGCAGTGCCTTCCCGAGGGGCTAGATGCAGACACAGCACTATCTGCAGAGGAGGTGGCAGCTGGTGTCACCCATGCAGAGCTGGTCATGCAGTAAGTCCATCTGGAGGGCCCAGTGCGGCCTGTGGACACTACATCTTAGCCTCAGAGCTCTGGCCTCAGGGTCCAGCTGTATTCCCCACATACAAGCCGTGAGTCAGTTGGACCCTCTGTGAGGAACCTGCTTCTGCAGTCACCCGGACAGTGGGGGATCTCACCTGAAGGGCTTATCTCCAGGACAGCACCCGTGAGCTACCACAGCACAGCCCAGGGCAGTGGGCTGAGGGTGTGTTAGACACCAGGGCTCTGCTTCCCTGTCACTCACTGTCAATGTCGTCAGTGAGAAGTGGGCATACTTAGGAGGTTCAGGTGCGGCTCCCTTCTGCTGCCAAGTTTAGGAAGTGGAGCTTCATTGTCTAAGTCCGTTGTGTTGTGGTTTAAGATAAATACCTGTCCAGCATCCTTTGTAACTCAGGAAGGGATTTACAAAGTCATCCTAGAAAATTCAGCATACCGTAATCCCAGCACTCAGAAGGGAGACAGGAGAATTACAAGTTTGAGGCCAGAGGCTACATAAACATTCTGAGTACCATACCAGCCAGGACTACGTAGTGAGACCCTGTCTCAAAAACACAATCAAAACCAAAAGATTCAACCTGGGATGGTGACATATCTTAGTACTTGGGAGTCTAAGTGAGGCAAAAGAGTCAGGAGTTCAAGGCCAGTCTCAACTACAGTGTGTGTTCTTAGCTAACCTGGGCTACATGAGACTATCTCAAAACAACAAATTCAAATGCTCAGTCAGGTGTGGTGGCACATATCTAATCCTACTTAAGAGGCTGAAGTAGAAGTGTTACAAGTTCAAGACCTGCCTGGGCAGCATATCAAAACCATCACCTCACAAATTTTTTCAACGCCCCCCCTTATATTCATACCTGATTCTTAGAGTATGCATTTAATATTCACATAAAGATCACACTCTATGCACACTGTCCATACCATAATACCACTCTGCAACTTATTTTGTTTCCTTATTTCCTCTGGGGATCAAAACTGGGGATCAAACCCAGAGCCTCACAATGCCAGACAAACTGAACTTTAAGGGTAATTTGCATGCATGAGAATGCCCTGAATGAAATCTGTAGTTAGATGAACTTTGACAGTGCACATCTACATAATCCCTGCCCTAGTCAAGCTAGAGAACACTGCTGCTCTTCTCTGCAAGGCACTTTTTAAAGGGTTATTTTGATTTTTTTGTATATGAGTGTTTTACCTGCATGTACCTATGTGTATCACATGCATGCAGTGCCCATGGAGGCCAGAAGTGGACATCAGAAGCCCTGGAATCGGAGTTACAAGTGGTTACAAGTTCCCATGTGGGTGCTGGGAACTGAACCTAGGTCCTTTGCAAGAGCAGCAACTGCTGAGCCATCTCTCTAGCCCCATCGATTGCCCTTATCTAGAGGCTTCTATAGCAGAATCATATGATCTCCCTCAGTTCTCCCTGCTCTTGCTCAGCCTCATTTTGAGGCCCGTCCCTGCTGGGTTTGTTTCTGAGTACATCCCGTATTACATGGCTCACTACAGGAGTTCATCCATTGTCTGTGGGTGAACTCTGTGTGCTTTTCTGTTTTTAGGGTTATTAATACAGGTGTTGTGAATGCTTGTGTACATCCTTTTGTTCATGCTTTTTTTTCTTTTCTGCTCTTGGGTATATGTTTAAAAGTGGAATTGCTGAATTGCATAGCCAAATGTATGCTTAACTCTTAAACTGATTTTCAGAACTTGAAAATTTGACCCTCCTGTTTTAAGTTCCCCTGTGAACCCTTGTAGTTCCTGACACTTTGCATGCTAGCCAACCCGCAGTGCTACTGGTCCCTTTGTGTGTCCTGGTGCGGAGGGGGGGAGGGCGGGAGGGAGGGTTCATGGGGGTCTGCAGCTGCTGTTCCACTCTGTCCCTGAGGCCTCCATGTTAGCCGGGCAATAGTTGGGCAAGAGCTCCTGGAGACCTCCTAGCTTAGAAACTCAGGTTTCCCTCAGCTCTATTGGCATTGTCTCTGCCATGGGCTGTGGCACTCAGGAGCAAGGCTATCCAGGCAGGGTGGTGGCCAGTGCCCTCCAGCACTCTACTGCTTGGCCATTCTCCAGGCACTTTGTGGGAGCTCCTGGCAGGGGGGGTGAGCCCTGCACACTCTGTGCTGAGAGCCCAAGTCACTCACGGCTCCTCATGCTAGTTTTCTTGTAGGGAGGGGGCTTGCCATCTTTGCATTGTGCTTTTGTTGTGTGAAACATAAAGCTCACCGTATGAAGCCGGGATTGCCCTTCCCTTCAGAGACAGCACAGGCAGGAGCAACATACTGGCGGCAGCAGGTCACTCTTGGGGACAGGAGTTGGAGACAACTGCTAGTCCCTCCATGAGCCCGGCCTGTCTGCACTGCTCTCTCACTCTGCTTTCTAAGATAGACTTGAGTTTAAAGATCACTGCGGTATTGAAAGGTGGGACGTGTTGAGCCCTGTTTGACAGTGGCGTCTTTTACAGGAGAAGTATGCCATCGGGGAGCCCACGGTGCCATCCACCCTGGCAGAGGAGTTCACCTATAACCCCTTCATGAGAGTGAAGTAAGATGGTGTGGCGGGGCCCTCTCTTGGGCTTCCATTCCTATGGTAGCTCATGGCTTTATGATTTTGTCCAAGTTCACCCCCAGCAAAGAGATGAACTAGGGCTAAACCAGCCTGAAGTGAATGGGCCTGACCCTCACACCCCAACTTTATTAAGTGTACCCAAGAGGCAGGCTTTGTTCCATAAATGTGAGGATACACTTTTCTTGACATCTTGGCAAGGATGTGGGGGACCCATGACCCATGAGGGGTGGCATTTGGAGAGCTTCTTTAAGGATCCGTGAAGCTCTGGGACTCTGGGCTGGGTGGGCATTTGCATATTGCTGGGAGGACCTGTTTGGCCTAGCCTGGCTGTTTTTCTGCATGAGGATGTCCCAGGCTCTGCCTCCAGCCTATTCTTATCTCTCGCCACACAGGGAGAAGTCTGTGCAGCAGCATGCTGGTGAGACGGACCCAGTGACTACCATGAGGGCCATCCGCAGGGAGAAGGACCAGTTCAAGGTGCCGCGGGACTGAGGCACACAGGGACGGGGACTTTTAAGTGACTGTCCTGCTGCTCGTGCAGGATCTCGTCTGCTTTTATTTTAAGTTAATCCAGAGCCCCTAGCTTGTGTTATCAAATGTTCTAATGCATATTTATAAGAGAAAAAGGTTAAAAGTATTTATTCCCATAACCCCTGCTTATGGACTCTACAATATCTCTGTGGTCACCTGACATCAGTTTGCACCTAGCTTCTTAGAGTGGGCTGAGGCTGGGCATCCCACCCCGGCTTCCTGCCTCTTCAGGGAGAAAGTGAGCTAGCATTCTCCTTGGCTTTTCCTCCCTCCTCCTCTAGCCTCTGTGGCCCGTCCAGTCCCCAGGCTCTGGGTGCTCAGGTCACACTGCCGCTCAAGTAGTTTAGGTCTGAGTGGGTAGAACGGAGAGAGCAGACGCAGATGCCCAATGACACCGAGGTCCCTGAGACAGGTGGAGGAAGAATTTGAGACTGGGGTGCCTGGTCTAAACCCCCAGGGGACGGTTGATCTGTGCTGAGGTCAGCGTCCTTCAAGCCCGGCACAGCATGTATATCCTGCCTGCTGTCTGCATTGCTGGCCGAGCCCCCAGGCTGTCGTTCACCTTACCCTTGGCTCTGCTGGGGCCTGTTTCCTTCAGCTGCCTCGAATTCTATCCTGCTGTGGGATCAGGACACAGGTGTTCTAACCTGAATCCCTGTCACAAGGTTCCTCTTTAGAGACGGTGTGGGGTGGAGCTGGACACAGGTGTTCTAACCTGAATCCCTGTCGTAGGTTCCTCTATAGAGACATGTGGGGTGGAGCTGTTAATTCTGCCAGTGCTCTCCCCGGAGGTGGCATGGAATGGAACTTGCAGATTGTCCCCCACGATGGTGCATGCGATAAGTGTTAAACCGTGTGTGCTTGGCCAATCCTGCCATAGCTCTAATAGGCACCATGGTTCCCACCAGCCTCCAAATAAATGCGGTATCCCTCTGAGCCTCAGTGTGCAGAGATCTCAGAGCCTGATGTCTTCTCCAGAATGTGTATGCGGCCATGCTGCTGCGCTATGCCCAGTGTGTTTAAACGTTCTGCACCACCCAGCACCGTGTGGCCTGCCCAGGGGACATTTGGCATGCCCCCCTGAAACATCAAGTCCTAAATAAGATGGTTTGCATGTCCAGCTTCTGTCCCTCTCTGCCCACCCCAGCCACTCACTCTGGTGACCTGGGCACCTGACCTGAGGGGTAACAGACGTTGAGATCTTAGCAGGGAGTCGACACAAGCCTTACTGTCCAGGGACAAGGAAGAGTGACAGGGCAGGCAGTGGGGCCAGTGCTTCAGAGAGACAGGAGATGTGCAGCACGTGTTCACTATGACCTTCTAGATCTGTGGGCTGGGGAGGCCTCGCCCAAGAGGTAGTGTTTGTGTGAAAGTGTGGGGAGGGGCTCATAGGAGGGAGGTGAAATAGGCTCCAGTGAGAGGGATCAGAACGCATATACAGCTGGGGGGTGGTGCATGGCTGTGGTCCTGAGTTCCAGGACAGCCAAGGCTACACAGAGAAACCCTGTCCTGAAAAAACAAGGGAAAAAAGCATATATAAGCTGGGTGGTGGTGGTGGCACTCAGAAGGTAGAGCTGGTGTTTCTCTGAGTGTAAGGCCAGCCTGGTCTATATAAAGAGACTATCTCAAAACAAAACCAATTACTTTTAATTGAGGTGAAAGTCACACAAGTAGCCATTTAAACTGCAGTGGGGCCCTGGCTCCATCTCCACCCCTCACCCCCACAGTTGGTACTCATTGTTCTGTGTTCCCACCCCTCATGATTTGAACTTGTAGTTGTCTGTCCAAGGGGAGGGGCAGGCTTCTCCTGGCCTGTCCACCACTGTGGGGGTATGTCTTCAGGGCTAACAAAGGCCAGGGCAAGAGTAAAGAACTGGGCCGGGCGGTGGTGGTGCATGCCTTTAATCCCAGCACTCAGGAGGCAAAGGCAGGTGGATCTCTGTGAGTTCGAGGTCAGCCTGGGCTACAGAGCCAGTTTCAAGACAGGCTCCAAAGCTACACAGAGAAACCCTGTCTCGAAAAACAACAACAACAGAGAAAGAATAAAGAAGTGGAGGGGCGGCAGCGGGGTGGGGTGCGGCACTAGCACCTGACCTAGAGCTCAGGTCTGGCTGGCTCTCTCTGTCCATCCCTCAGTGTGAGCATCAGAGGCAGGGGAGCACCGCTGTCTCTGATTTCTAGTCTAGCTGATAGTTGGCCTGGTGTGTGTGGAGGGAGACACGGCATCTTAAGCCCACGGAGCCCAGCCGCTGTCGGTGACCCCGACTGCACGGGCTCTGCGGCCTTGTCATCTGTGCCAGTCATGGTTTCCTGAGTCCCCAGGACTGTAGTGAACGGGCAGAAAACAGTTCCTGGGCTCCAAGACTGACTCGTCCACGGTAACTGGAGATGTTAGTGTTAGTCACCTGAACCCGAGTGACCACTTAGATGTCCATGAACAGTCTCTGGGACAGCTCATGTCTCAGACCATATGCCAACTCACAGAGGCCGAAGTATATAATGTGTTCTCTAACCAAGGACAATAGAGATCCCCAATAAACATTTCTAAATACTGAATGAGTCAGAAGTGAGACTGGAACATGTACTAAAGTGACACACACAGTGCGGGGGGAATGTGTGCGGGTGTGTGTGTGTGTGTGTGTGTGTGCGCGCACATGCGCGCGGGTGTGTGGGGGGGGGGGGGGGGGTGCGCGCGGGCGGGGGGGGGTGGGGGGGGGGGGGGGGGGGTGTGCACGGGTGTCGTGCACTGCTGGGATTGAACCCAAAGTCTCAAACATAGCAGGCAAGTATTCTACCCTTGAGCTCTGTCCTTAGTCCTAACAAGTTTATAGCTTTAAACACCTGTTTGAGAAAATAAAAGGTCTCAAAAAAAAAAAAAAGAAAGAAAGGTTTTCTTGTTACCTTAAACAAGAAAACAAGGGAGACCCAAAGGATCAGAGGAGGAGCTGGAGACGGAGCACTTCTTGAGCACATGCAATGCCCTGTCCATCCCCAGAGTGAGTCAGACATTAAAGTCGACAAGATGGCTCACGCCTATAACCTCATTTAAAAGGCTGCCACAGGCCGGGCGGTGGTGGCGCACGCCTTTAATCCCAGCACCCAGGAGGCAGAGTCAGGTGGATCTCTGAGTTCAAGGCCAGCCTGGTCTGCAGAGCGAGATCCAGGACAGACACCACCAAAACTACATACAGAAACCCTGAAAAAAAAAAAAAAAAAAAAAAAAAAGGCTGCCACAGAAGCATTGCTTGGGTTTGAGGCCAGCCTGGGGTACAGAGCAAATTCAAGGACAGACCTAGCTACAGAGTGAGACTTGCCTCAAAAGTTCACCTACCCCTCAAGAAAGAGTGGAGATTGGTAAAACAGAAAATCAAAAGTGCTTTGAAGAGAAACCAAACATTCTTACACTGATCAAAATTAAAGATTTTTTTTTTCCGATGAATGACGATGACATCACTCATTCGGATGACTGGCGGTCGCGGGAATCGAACTCGCCACCTCGGCCGCCGCGGGCGGGCGCCTATCCTCAGAGCCACCTCTCTGGGTCGCTAAAATTAAAGATTTTTAAATTTTTTAAATTATTTTTAATTTAAAATTTTTAAAAATTATAAAAATCATCAAGGAGGAAATTACTCTTGCTTCTATGGAAGTTACCAGGGTTTATGAAGGGGTACTAGGAGAAAACTAAAATGAAATGGACAAATCCCTAGACAGACACAAGTCACCTCAACTGGCCGAGGAATAATTAGCTGGGGTGGCATGTGCCTGTCAGCTACTTGGGAGGCTGTGAATTGTTTGAGGCCATCTTGGGCAACACAGCCAGACATATGTGTTGGGGGGGGGGGGGTGTTTCATTGACACTGGGTCTCTCTCTAGCTGAGACTGGTCTCAAACTCAGGATCCTCTTGCATCAGCCTGTGAGGGAGAGTCTCTGGGAGGTGGCTTGTGAATTGAAGTCACACAGACAGCAGAGGCCACATGGCTTCCCTGTTGTGTGCTGTCAGTAACATCAAACACACGTGTTTTTGGAACACAGAGGGGTGCTCCCAACTCAGTTACCAGGCTAATGTTTCTCTAATACCAAAGCCCAAGAAAGATATCACACATATAAAAAAAATCCTTAATATTGCCAACCCAGGTTCAAAGTCAGCAACATTATATACCATATATGACCATGTGGGATTGACCTCAGGAAATGTAAGGTTAAACATTAGCCGATGTAGAAGGCCATTGAATAGAGAACAAGGCCTATAGGATCATCTCAGAAGAGTGTTCGGCAAAGTCCCACATTAATTCAAAAATCTCAAACACTGGAGCTTTCATGGCCTGAAAGAATGCCCATGTGCACTTTAACCTGTTGCTATGAGAGAGCCACGGCCTAGTGACATCACACCACACAAGTGTGCTATCTTACAGTTTGGAGGTTGGAGGTTGACATGACTCATCAGGTGTCATCAGAGCTGCACTCTTGAAGGCTCTAGAAAAGTGTCTTTGATTTGTCCAGCTTCTAGAAGCCGCCTGTGTCTCCAGCTCACAGCTCCTTTCTTTCCCTGCAAAGCTGGAGACAGTGGTAGATCCACCTGACTTGGCCTCCCACATAATCTTCCGAATCCAGGACCATGTGTTTCCTTGAGCCTCACCTGGACCACAGTAAGGTCAAGTCCTCTGTCACGCAATGGTCACAGATTCCAGGATCAGGACACGGGCATCTCTGGTAAACATTACACTGCTTCTCAGAATCTGTGAGAATCATCCAGCCAGATCACAGTTAACGGACGGCACATGGCTTAATTCTTCCTACATGGGGCAAGGCAAAGTCATCCACTCACAGTGGCACTGCAGTGAATCAATAAATAACGACATGGAGAAGGTAAATGAATGACACAGCCCTACCCTGCAAGTCCCAAGGATACTGCTTCACACTGGAATTAACGAGCAGAGTCCCTGGGTTGAAAGATAAGAATCCATTCATTGTATCTCTACATAGTAATAGTCCAAAAGTGAAATAAAAGCAGTTCATTCTCAGTAGCATCAGAACTAATAAAAAACATTTTATTGTAAAGTTTACACATGGAAAATGGCAAAACGTTTCTAAGAGAAATGAATGAGCTAACCCAATGGGCAGGTGGCCATGCTCACCATGAGACAAACGTCGCTAAAATATGATGGCTTTCCATAAACTGATCTGCAGATTAAAAAGTGCAGCCCCCTCCTCCACTGTTGGTGGGAGTACAAACGTGTACAGCCACTCTGGAAAGCAGTAGGGCGGTTTCTCAGAAAACTGGGAATAAGTCTTCCTCAAGCTACACCACTCTTGGGCATATACCCAAGGAATGCTCAATCTTACCACAAGGACATATGCTCAACTATGTTCAAATCAGCATTATTCGTAATAGCAAGAACCTGGAAACAACCTAGATGCCCCTCAACTGAAGAATGGATAAAATGTAGCACATATACACAATGGAGGACTGACTACTCAGCAGTAAAAAACAATGATATCATAAGGTTTGCAGGCAAATGGGTGGAACTAGAAAATATCATCCTGAGTGAGGTAACCCAGACTCAGAAGGACATAGTATGTACTCACTCATAAGTGGATGCCAGATGTGAGGGAAGGGATGGCCAGACTGCAACCCACAGCTCCAGAGAGGCTAGCTAACAGGAAAAGACCCTAGGAGGGACACATGGATGACTCATTGAAGGAGAAGTGGATGAGATCTACATGAGCGGACTGGGTGTAGGTGGGTGGCGGAGGGTGAGGAGTAGGGGATGAGAACATAGGGAAATGGGAGGGTCGAGCTGGAACAGGGACAGAGTGGGAGGGCAGGGAAGGAGATACCATGATAGATGAGAACATCGTGGGAATAGGAAGAGGCAGGGTGCCGGGGAGGCTCTCAGGAATCCACAAGGTTGACCCCACCTTGGTCTGCTGGCAGTGGTCCAGAGGGGGCCTGGACCAGTCTACTCTGGTGACCAACCTAGCAAATAACCTAGCTGTCATCATAAAGCCTTTGTCCAGTGACAGATGGAGGCAGATACAGAGATCCACGGCCAGGCACCAGGCTGAGCTCTGGGAATCCAATTGATGAGAGAGAGGAGAGATACTGCAGGAGAGGGACATCAAGACAATGATGGGAGGACGTGCAAAGATGATTGGAAGCCCATGAACTGTGGACTGATGGCTGTAGAGCCCCCATGGGACTGGACTAGGCCCTCTGGATACGGAAGACGGTTGTTTGGCTCAAACTGTTTGGGGGGCACCCAGGCAGGGGGATCGGGATCTGTCCCTGGTCTATGGGCAGGCTTCTGGAATCCGGTGCCTGTGGTGTGATGCCTTGCCCAGCCTTGGTGCAGTGGGAAGGGGCTTGGACCTGCCTAGGCTCTGCTGACTCCTCATGGGAGACCTTGATTTGGGGGATGTGGGGATGTTGGGTGGCTTGGGAGGGAGGGCTAGGGAGGTGGGAGGTGGGATCTGTGGGGGTTATGTAGAGTGAGTAGAAAATTTCTTAATAAAGAAAAATGAAAAAAGTGCAGCCCCAGCAAGATCCTAGCATATGTTTGAGAAAATAACAAGAAGGTTTTAAAATTATACAGTGATTCAAAGAAGCCAGAACAACTTTGAAAAAGAGCAAGGTTTTGGGACCTCAGACTACCTGAAATAGCAAGCCATAACAACGACAGGGTGGTGCAAGGGCAAGGCTGGGCACCAGGCGGCGACGCAGAATCAAGGATAAACCGTTATGCTTGTGGCCATTTGATCTTTGTTGGGTGCCAAGAACAGTCTTCTCAACAGACGGGCTGGGCAACTTGGACTTTCGCAGGGGAACTATCAATGAGCTCATATAACATGTGTAAATTAACTCAGATTGCATCAGAGAACCAGAGAGCTTTTAGACTCTGAAATTTAGAGGACGGAGTAGTAGAAAATACAGGATTATGGGTTAGACAAGGTTCTTAGATATGACATACAAGTCTTGAGTCAGAAGAGAAACAGATTGATATTCTTCATTTAAATCAGAAACTTGCAATAAAAAGACATTCTAAACAATCAACAAGTTACAGATAGGGAAAATTTCCAAATCTTATATCTAGTAACATGTGACACTTAGTCTCAAGTTCACAATGAAGCCTTAGAAAACAACATCATCCAGAGGCTGGAGAGGTGGACTGCTGCTGTCCAGTCCCCAGCCTCCACATGGTGCCTCACAACTGTCTCGGCCTCTGGTTCCAGGTGATCTAAGGCTATATTTTGGCCTCTGCAGGCACCAAGTTTGCAAGTAGTGCATATACATACATGCAGGCAAACACTCATCAAAATAAATATTTTTAAAACAAAAAGGGCAAAAAGACTATTACGTTTTCACAAGTGACGAGAGAATGGCTAATAAAACACATGAAAGGGGAGATGGCACAGTCAAGTCCTTGCTCTGAAAAACAAATGGATCTGTGCGCAGATCCCTCACCCACATAAAGGCTGTGTGGCAGTGCACATGGGTAACACCAGCAGCGTAACGTGATGGCGGAGACACCTCAGTCTCGGGCTTGCTGGTCAGCCCAGTCTAGCCAGCACCAGCGAGCTCCAGGTCCAGTTTGAGTCCTTGCCTCACAAAAAGTCAGAAAAGTGACCGAGGACACGATGTTGTCCTCTGGCCCCCACACGTACGCATACACACACCACACAAAGCTAAAACACTAACACCCTGATTTTAAGTTATAGTACCGAGCAATAATAACATCAGCATGATACTGGAATAAAAACAGACATACTGATCAAGAGAATAGGTCTGAAGACCCAGACATAAGTCCACACAGCTATGCTCGCCTGATTTTTTTAATAAATGTATTTATTTATTTTACATCCAGGTCGCAGTTTCCCCTCCTCCCAGTCTCTCCCCCACCCCTCTGTTCTCACCCCCAATCCACTCCCCCTCCATTTCTGTTCAGGAAAGGGCAGGTCTCCCATGAGTGTCAACAAAACATGGCATATCAAGCTGCAGTAAGACTAAGCACCTCCCCATGTGTTAAGGCTGGGCAGATGACCAAGTATGAGGAGTAGGCTCCCAAAAGCCAGGAAAAGACTCAGAGACAGCCCCTGCTCCCACTGTTAGGAGTCCCACCAGAGGACCAAGCTACACAGCTGTAACATATGCATATACTGACCCTCGGAGGGCCTAGGCCAGTCCCACGAAGGCTCCCTGGTTGTTGGTTCAGTCACTGTGAGCCCCTATGAGACCAGGTTAGTTGATTCTGTGAGTTTTCTTGTGTCCTTGACCACTCTGGCTCCTACAATCTGGCTCCTCCCCATCTGCTACAGGATTCCCTGAGCTCCTTGATGTTTGCCTGTGTGGGTCTGCGCCTAGAGATTGGAGGAGTGGCCTAAAACCCATGCCAGGAGAGTAAGCCCACCCATACTGCCTGGAGCATCAGGATCCACAGGCTGGATGACCCAGAGACCTAGGATAGAACCAAACATGACTGGAGGAGGAAAAGAAAAATGTCCATGTAATGATGCCTAATGATATTCTGTAATACACATAGATTGGTGCCTAGCCCTGATTTTTTTTTTTAAACAGAGGCCAAAAATACACACTTGAAAAAAGACAGCATCATCAACAAACAGCGATGGCTGAATTGGATAGTTACATGAAACTTGATTCTTACCTTTTTTTTTTTTTTGGTTTTTCGAGACAGGGTTTCTCTGTGTAGCTTTGCACCTTTCCTGGAGCTCACTTGGTAGCCCAGCCTGGCCTCGAACTCACAGAGATCCTCCTGCCTCTGCCTCCCGAGTGCTGGGATTAAAGGCGTGCGCCACTAAACGCCCGGCTGATTCTTACCTTTTATCCTGTACAAAACTCAACTCTAAATGGACCAAGGACCTCAACATAAGAGCAATTCCCCAAATCAGGGAATCCACTTCACCATGCAGGCACAGGACAGGGTCTTTAGAGCAGGACCCTGGGGGCACAGGCTAAGACCAATAACAGACAAATAGGAACACATGAAACTAAAAAGCTTCTGTACAGAAAAAGACACTGTCATACTGGGCAGTGGTGGTACACATTTTTAATCCAGGCACTCAGGAGGCAGAGGCAGGCAGATCTCTGTGAGTTCAAGGCCAGCCTGGTCTGCAGAGCAAGTTGCAGGACAGCCAGGGGTATACAAAGAAACCCTGTCTTGAGAGAAAAAAAAAAAAAGACACCATCATTTGTGTAGAGAGACACACTAAGGAATAGAAAAAGATCTTTACCAGCTATACATCTGACAGAGGGTTAGTATCTAAAATATAATATACAAAGAACTAAACACAAAACAAAACAAAACTCTGAACATCAAGAAAACAAGCAACCCTATTTAAAATGGGGCATAGAACCAAACAGTTCTCAAAATATGAAATACATATAACTAAGAAAGTAAAACACAAAATAAAAAACTAAATCAAGAAATTCACAGGCAAATGGATGGAATTAGAAACATTCTGACCTTTAACTGCTAGCTATGGACCACGACTCCAAAACAAACAAATATCACTCTGAATGGGGAAACCCAAATTCAGAAAGACCCATGTGACATGTTTTCTTCATTTGTGGATGTTAGCTTTGAATCTTCAGATGTGTGTTGCACCTGGAAATAGCCACAGAGGTCAGGAAGTTACTCTTTAAAGGGCCTTGAAGGGGATTTCAAGTTTTGGAGGAGACAAAGGGTACACAAGGCTCAAGGAAAATAATGGAACAGGAAGAGATAAATTGGGGTGAGGGTGGGGGGCAGGTAGAGAAGATATTATAGGGAGGGATAACTAATACTAAAGGCCTCTTGAAAAAGCCATATGGGGGGGTACTGGAGTGATGGCTCAGAGGTTAAGAGCACTGGCTGCTCTTCCAGGGGTCCTGAGTTCAATTCCCAGCAACCACATTATGGCTCATGACCATCTATAATGAGATCTGGCGCCCTCTTCTGGCCTGCAGACATACATGTAGGCAGAACGCTGTATATATAATAAATAAATAAACCTTAAAAAAGAAAAAAGAAAAAGCCATGTAGAGACCTCCTAGAACATATACATACATAACGAGTGATGGAGAGATGGCTCGGCCATGGGAGCACTGGCTTCTCCCTGAGTTTGAGTCCCAGCATCCACATAGCACTCCAAAACCATCTCTTAACTTCAGTTCTAGGGGATGAGATGCCATTTTCTGGCCTACAAAGGCACCAGGCATGTGCACTGGTGCACAGACATATATGCAGGAAAAACCCACACGCATAAATTTTATAAATTAGCTTTAATGGAGCTGCCTTATAACAAGGGCACAATATCCCAACTAGATACCACTTGCTAACAAATAGAAACTTCAGTACCAGGGATGGGTTCCCTCTTTGTAGGTTATTGACCAATAAGATCCATAGACAGCACTTGGGAGGCAGAGGCAGGTAGATTTAGGACAGCCAGAGCTACGTAGAGAGACCTTGTATCAAAAAACAAACCAAACAAAACCCCCACAGACCTCCCCTCCAGGCCATTACAGGCCATTGCCAATACTCTTGGCTACCCTCCAGGACTGACTAAGACCCTGTTGCTGAAGATACCATATACTGGACTCAGAACATGGAGAAATCAAGCTGTTTACTCTCGGAATCTTCACTCTGCCACCCAGATGTCAGAATGTATGGAAAGCCTGTTGAAATGGCAGCTCCCCAGGAGACAGAGGAGGTCCTGGCTGGGAGGACTCAGATAGGAGGAGCAGTGATGGTTGTCTAATTCTGAGGGTGAAGCAGTCATTTGCCAGCAGCAAGACAAAGACACAAGGTGAGCTGTCAATAGCAAGATAACAGAGTATAAAGGTGACTCGGGGGCCTAGAGGGAACATGTTTGGGTACAAATGCAAACAGGACTCAAAATTGTAGTCTGATAAATCAAACTTCATAAAACATTATGAAGTATTAGCTGGGCTTGGTGATACATTTCTATAAGCCTGGCACTCTGGAGGCTGAGGCAAGAGGGTCATTGTGAATTTGAGCGCCAGTCTGGACTACACAGTAAGGTCTTGTTGCAGAAATGTAAAATAAGCCTCGGCATGGTGGCTCAATCCCAGCTGTAATCCCAGCTCTTGGGAGGTGGAGGCAGGAGACCCAGGAGTCTAAAGCCACATCTGCTACATATCAACTTCAAGGCCAGCTTGGGCTACCTGAGACCTTGTCTCAGAAAAAAAACCATGAAATTACTGACTCTGGCTGGGGGAGTAAGGTGTGCGGAGCTTTGCACATTCGGGTCCTGGCTCCTATCCTGGCACTATGTGTGTGAACACACAGAACTTGGTGGGACCACAGGAATGAAAAGCCTAAAGCTACGGACAGGACTTGTATCTGGAATTCAGAAATCTCAGACTGACAGATGATCTGACAGAAACCGGCAAGAGGCTAAAACACAGATGTGCCGAAACCTTTGGGTCTTGTGTTTGGACAGTTTTGGGGTGCTCAGCCTAACCAGAGATCTAGAAAACACAGAACAGCAGCACAGCCATACACCAGTAGGCAACACACAGAGGCAGGCTAGGGAAGACACACTGCCGTGGGGACCCTCAAGTTCTGCCCCCAGAAACACCCACATCCCTTCAGGCCTCACAGTGAGTAGTCCTGGAGGGAGGACTGAGTGTCCAGCTAGGATGGCTGCATCTCACTTGGATGATGTCTGAAGGAGCAGACCCGGTGAGCTCTGCATCTGTTGGCATATTCAGGGCTAGACACAGGCCCAGGTCCCATGGGC
Source organism: Peromyscus nudipes (assembly GCA_902168325.1). NCBI lineage: Eukaryota > Metazoa > Chordata > Mammalia > Rodentia > Cricetidae > Peromyscus > Peromyscus nudipes. The sequence continues at coordinate 23,829 of CABHPH010127495.1, forward strand.
TTCAAGCACGACCCCTGTAGGTAAAACTGGACAGAATAGCTGGGGAGTAGGGAACTCTTCAGGTGTTGTTACTGTGCTGTGTGGCTGCAGGAGGCTGACTTGGGTCTAACCGAGCTGTCAAAAGCCTGCTAAGTCTTCCACACCACATCAAGCGGTGCTTGCAGTGGACAGGAAGAGATCCTAGCCCAGATTAAAGCAGGGACCCACAGGGACTCATGGCCACTGCTGCCTGGCTCCTTTTCCCAACAGGCACTGAAGCTGGCCACGGGCCCCACAGCCCTGCTGAGGCCGCACTTTTCCTGTGTAAACTGCTCTGTGGCTCTGGGCGGAGCCTTCCCCCCTGCCGATCTATAATTTCTCAGAAAAAAAAAAAAAAAAAAAAAAGGCTGAGGAATAACCTGGAAAATGCTTGGAGATGGGGCATCATAGTGGAAGCCACAGCCCCCTGCCCCTCCCTGACCTGTCTACTTCCTCTGTCTGCTTAGAGCTAGGTCCTAATATCCCACAACCTCCCTGAGAAGCTGCCCCTCCTGAAACCCAGCAATGCTTTTCCTGGCCCCTCCCGTGTGCATTCCCACCACCCCAGGCAGGGCAAAGGGACAGAGCTCAAGGCAGGGTTTGCTGAGCTTCGGAGTGTCCACCAGGTCACAGCTCTCAGGCCCTGGAGAAGGAAGCTGAGATGTGGCTCCGGCAGGGTGAGTGGTGGAGCCAGGGCCAGGTTGAGGGCCCCACGAGCAGCTCCCGTAACCTCCCCTGGGGCAGCGTGTTCACTGGGGTCTCTGTACACAAGGAAGCAGTGGGTAGTTAGGCCCTCCTTGCTGCTGAGGACAGCAAGAGGCCTGTGGAAGCTGGCTGGCTCTGGCCCTTCTGGCCTGGGTGCCCCACTGTCTTCCTGCCAGCCTTGCCCAGGAGGGTTGTGTTGGGGAAAGCAAACATGAGGTAGCTGGTGGCCCTGCCAGGCGTTCCTAGAAGAGGCACTGGGGGAGGGGCAGTGGCCAGACACCAGCTGACCTAGAGGTCACAGGAGGGCTGAGACTGGGCCCTGGACAAACCCCTGGGCTGGGAGCACAAATGGCGGAACCCAGTCAGGCTGTTAAGAAACCCCAGCTCAAGCCAGGCTGTGGTGGCGCACACCTTCAATCCCAGCCCTCGGGAGGCAGAGGCAGGCGGATCTCTGTTGTGAGTTCAAGGCCAGCCTGGTCTACAGAGCGAGTTCTAGGACAGCCAAGGCTACACAAAGAAACCCTGTCTCATAAAAACAAAAGAAACCCCAGCTCAGACAATGTGCTAGAAACATGGGTGGGGCTATAAGAAACAGGCATCCGCTGCTTAACCTGGCACAGCCATCTGCTCAGTATGGGGGTGAGTCGGGGACTCCCCAGGACCCACGAGCTCCCCTAGTGTACCCTCCTCTTGGCTGAACCTACTTGGAGAGAGGGCCGTCTACCTTGAGCACCAAATCCTGTAAGGCTACTCCAACAAGCCTCTACCTTCAACCCCTACAGGGGCAGCCTTCAGAGCCCCTCCTCTTCCCTGAGGGAGACTTTCTTCCCTGCACCTCTGCACCCAGGAGACTTGCTGTTGAGACTAACTACCCAGCACGAGAGGGTTAAAGGAGACAGCAGTGTGGGGCAGGGCCAGCTTAAGGCTGCCAGCTACTGGCCGTGAGGAAATTCAGAGGGCAGCAGCCTGCACTTAGACGGCCCTCAGCTCACTGCCTGCCTGCAGCCAGTTCTGTGCAAGGCACAATGGCCCCGAGGACAGGTGAGGAACCCGTATCCCCTGCCATTTGCTCTGAGGGTAGCTGGCCCTCAACCCGCTGGTGGGAATTCTGGATTGGGTCGTGGATACTACTAATCCTGACCGCAGAGGGTCTCTGTTACGCTTCCCCTTGGTGGTGGCACTGGGGAAGGGCCAAATGAAGGCAGGGCAGGCAGGAGCAAGTACCTAACCCCTGAGTATGACAAGGTGCAGAAACCAGAGTTCAGCGCTCCTCACAGTCCTATCTCATAGCTTGCCAGGACGGTTGGTATACTAGCCATAGCCTGCGATCTTTCTAGCTATAGTTCCTCTCAGGGACCTGCCCCTGGGTGAGTAGGAAGCCGGCGTCTTATTGCTTGCCTCCTTTGGCACGCTACCATGATGCCGGGGCTGCCCCACCAGTCTCACTCCAAAACCACTGTTATGCAGTCACACCAGACGCATACCGTGTAGGTGCGGAACAGTGCTGTCCTGCCCAACCTAAGCTGGAGTTCTCAGCATACCCCTGAGGTAGATTTAGAATTGAGGTGCTGGCCGAGTCCGTGTGAGTTGATGTAGACGGTCAGGGTTTTCTAGACCCCATTCTTCTACCAACAGAATATACAGCCTGCATATACTGGGGAGCAAAATAGGATGTGCGTCCCCCATCTGGGGGCCTAACAGGCAGGGAGTGCCCAGCTTGCTGTCCAGTCATAGAGGATCACAAAGGAATATGCTGCCCAGGTCTATTCCAGAATATTCTGGAACAGCCAGGTCTAGGCCAGCAGCTCGGTTCTGGTTTTCAGCCTGACTGTTGTGTATACCCAGAGGACACAGACTGCCACATGGCCTAGTGGCCAGGGCCCAGGTTGCCTGTGAAGCCAGGGTGAAATGGAAGAGCCACGTCCTCGGTGTCTCTGCAGGGAGATGGGGACCACCACCTGCTGGTTCCAGGAGTTGGAAAAGTGAAGTTGCTTCAAAGCCTAGGACCTGGCTACCCTACCATTGTCTGCTTGGTATCAAAGTGGGTTGACCAAATGTCTTAGTGTACAAACAGCATCCTTCTCTTACAATGGCTGAGGACTAGGGAAGCCCAGGGTTTGGCTCACATCCTGGGCCACAGTCCTCTGGGCACCTCCTTGCCAAGCCCTTTTCCCCACAGGAGGCCCAGCCCTGGTGGTGCTTCTGGCTTTCTGGGTGGCACTAGGCCCCTGTGACCTGCAGGGGACAGATCCTGGAGCATCAGAAGATGCCGAGGGCCCCCAGTGCCCCGTCGTCTGCACCTGCAGCTATGACGACTACACGGATGAGCTCAGCGTCTTCTGCAGTTCGAGAAACCTCACGCAGCTGCCTGAGGGCATCCCAGTCGGCACCAGGGCCCTGTGGCTCGACGGCAATAACTTCTCCTCCATTCCCTCAGCGGTTTTCCAAAACCTGTCCAGCCTGGACTTCCTCAACCTGCAGGGCAGCGGGCTGAGCCGCCTGGAGCCCCAGGCACTGCTGGGCCCGCAGAACCTCTACCACTTGCACCTGGAGCGGAACCTGCTCCGGGGCCTACCTGCTGGCCTGTTCTCGCACACACCCCGCCTGGCTTCACTCAGCCTGGCGAACAACCTCCTGGGCCGGCTGGAAGAGGGGCTGTTCCAGGGCCTCGGTCACCTTTGGGCCCTCAACCTGGGTTGGAACAGCCTAGTGGTACTGCCTGACACGGTGTTCCAGGGCCTGGGTAACCTCCGGGAGCTGGTGCTGGCTGGCAACAAACTGGCTTACCTGCAGCCTTCGCTCTTCTGCGGCTTGGGTGAGTTGCGAGAGCTGGATCTGAGCAGGAATGCACTGCGCAGCATCAAAGCCAACGTCTTCATACACCTGCCCAGGCTGCAGAAGCTGTACCTGGGCCACAACTTGGTCACAGCTGTGGCCCCTGGTGCCTTCCTGGGCATGAAGGCATTGCGTTGGCTGGACCTGTCCCATAACCGCGTGGCAGGGCTCCTGGAGGACACCTTCCCAGGCCTGCTGGGTCTGCATGTCCTGCGCTTGGCGCACAATGCCATCACTAGCTTGCGGCCGCGGACTTTCAAAGATCTACACTTCCTGGAGGAACTGCAGCTTGGTCACAATCGCATCCGGCAGCTAGGTGAGAAGACATTTGAGGGCCTGGGGCAGCTAGAGGTGCTGACACTCAACGACAACCAGATCCACGAGGTCAAGGTGGGTGCCTTCTTTGGCCTCTTCAATATGGCTGTTATGAATCTCTCTGGCAACTGTCTCAGGAGCCTCCCGGAGCGGGTGTTCCAGGGGCTGGGCAAGTTGCACAGCCTGCATCTGGAACACAGCTGCCTAGGCCGCATCCGCCTGCACACTTTCGCTGGCCTTTCAGGGTTGCGCAGGCTCTTCCTCAGGGGCAACAGCATCTCCAGCATGGAAGAACAGAGCCTGGCAGGGCTCTCTGACCTGCTGGAGCTCGACCTTACCGCCAACCAGCTCACACATCTGCCCCGCCGGCTTTTCCAGGGCCTTGGCCAGCTCGAGTACCTGCTCCTCTCATATAACCAGCTGTCGGTGCTGTCTGTGGATGTCCTGAGACCCCTGCAGCGGGTCTTCTGGCTCGACGTCTCACACAACCGCCTGGAGGCACTGTCTGAAGGCCTCTTCTCGCCACTGGGGCGGCTGCGCTACCTCAGCCTCAGGAATAACTCTTTGCAGACCTTTTCGCCACAGCATGGCCTGGAGCGTCTGTGGCTCAATGACAACCCCTGGGACTGCCGCTGTCCCCTCAAGGCACTGCGTGACTTTGCCCTGCAGAACCCCAGCATTGTCCCCCGCTCTGTTCAGACTGTCTGCGAGGGGGATGACTGCCAGCCGGTGTATACCTTCAACAACATCACCTGTGCTGGCCCTGCCAACGTCTCAGGCCTCGACCTACGAGACATCAGCGAAACTCACTTTGTGCACTGCTGACCCTGGCTACTACTGGCCTGGGTTGGCCTAATGCCGCCTTGTGGTCAGGACAGTCTCTCGCTGTTACCAGAATAAGCTGGCTCTCAAAGCCAGCGAGGGGAGGGAAAATACCTGCCCATCTCTAGGGGCCAGGCCTGGGCTGCTCACTTCCTGGAAGCAGAGCAGTACTGGCAGCTCTGCGGCCTAAATTCAGAAAGGCTGGGCGCAGGCTGGGTGCCCGAGGGCCCAACCAGGAGGGAAGTGCTCAGTAGCACTCCCGGCTGGTAACAATTAAATCAACCTTGAGTGTGAACTTGGGAAAAGGTGATCTGTGGTCTCCATGTTCTTTGTCCCCACCCCTTCTGTCCTGTCCTAGCTCTGCCGAGCCCAGTCTGTGCCTTGATGGTGTTGGGAACATGTGTCCCACTTCATCCTGCTGTGTCGGACCCTGTCCTCCAACCCAGGGAACTGCAGGCACTCAAATCTCCCCAAATCCTGGCACTGCACCCCTCCCTCAGGGCACTGCACTGGAGCCAGGTGGGGTTCTCACAGCTGTCCAGATCCCGGTAGTCAGAGCACAGGTGTGGAGGTCACCACACTGCCCACTGCTGGGCAATAACGGTAGGAGTTGAGGACAGCACCTTCCCATCTGACTGCAGAACCATCCCCTGCAAGGCGCCCCAGACCCCCGGTCTCCGCTGAGACCTCAGCTTTGCCCTAGGAAGACAACAGATCACCATCTGCTTTCCTTTCTGACCTTTCCAGAAAGAGGAGAGGGCATCTGGGCCTCAGCTCACCCTTGAACGCTCATCCTATGGCCTGCAGCTGCCCCAGACCTTCAGTAATGTGCCTAGCAGACCCCACAGGTTTCTGAAAACATAACATGCCCACGCCCATCCCCCAAAACAAGACAGACATCCATACCACGTCTTCAGGCCCCTTTATATCTTTACTAATACTGCTTGTTCCAGTCTTAGAATGTATCAAAAGCCATCTCACTGAGGACAGAAGGGTCTGGATGCTAAGTTCTTCACAAGGTGGGGTGATATGTTTAATGGCAGATTCCTGTAAGTTAACCAGATGTGGCTGTAAACCACACAGTGTATCACAGAAGGCTCCATAGCACAGCCCTTGTGGTCAGTCAGGATGAGAAAGTATTGGCCAGCTCATGTATGGTGTGACTGTCTGAGCAGCCTGTGGATCTGGGGCAGAAGGGACTAGGGCTCGACAAAGCCCATAGGTTGGAGGTTAAGGCTGTGACTATCTCAAGAAACTAGGACCCAAGCCATCCCCTCAGCTGCTGATGGTAAGTAAACTCTACCCAAACACTTCTGGGAAATGTCACTCCACTGCATGGAGATAATCACATAGACCAGCCATTGCTCAGGTCAGCAAATGCAGGTCCCAAGACAGTCCTGAGGACCTCCGCTCCCAGAGTTCCTGGAGTCTGTGAACAGAGCACACAGTGCCAGGAGGCGGCTATGAGACTATCCGTCAGGAGAGCAAAGCAGGCATCCTGTGCAGAACTTTCTGGGCTATGGAAGTGAGCGCAGAGTATGCAGGGCTCTTGGGAAACTCCTGGATGAAGTCACGGCCCTCTTCCAGGCTCCTGGTGAGCTGGGGATCGAGGGGAACAGAGCCTGCAACAATAAAAGCCAGGAAAGGGCGATACGATGGCTCAGTGGGTAAAGGTGCTTGCTGCCAAGCCTGACGACCTGAGTTCAAGACCCAGGACTCACATGGTGCAAGATGATAACTGACCCCCACAAACTGTTATCTGACCTCCCCACGTACACTGTGGCATATTCCCCCCCAACCCCCTCCCCAGTGAACAAATAAAAACAAGAAGGGGCCTAACAAAAGATGGCAGCAGGTGAGAATGCCAACCTACCACTCACTTGCCAGAAGTTCAAGCTGCTGGCCCCCGTGACGTCACACTTAAACAATGTGGGACAAGTGGCAGGAGCCTGGTATCCCTGACACATGCATTCCCAGAACACAGCTGGGTGGTGGGCAGCCCACATAAACCTCAAATTGGACACATACTGAAGAGAGGCCCAACACTTCAGTCAGACCCACTCAGAAGCCTGGTAGGTGGAATTTGGGGCCCCAGCTAGCTTGCTCTTGACACTTACCTAAAAAGGGGACTCCGGCCAGCTGGGCCAGCTCCTCCCCACCGCCCCTGGAGAAGACATTGGTGCACTCCTAGAAAACAAGAGCTGTGAGGGTCCAGTTTGCAGACCCACGGCCGGGGTGAGCCCTCCAGCTGGTCCAGGGAGAATGCCCAGGTAGTGCCAGTGTCCTCTCTAGCCAGGAAGTCACTTACCTGAACTGATGGACAGGGACCTACTTACTCAAAGTCCCTGACTGCATGCCCTGTTTTGTACTCCCTCAGACCCTGAAATAGCCTCATTTTCCAAGACTTACAGCGCAGTGTGGGCAGGCGAAGCCGCTCATGTTCTCTATGACCCCTATGACCTGCAGCCCAGTCTTCCTACAAAAAGTCAGCTCCCGCCTCACATCCCCAACAGACACTGCCTGTAGATCAAAGTGAGGGGCCAGTCAGTCACAAGGCAGCCAAGAACCAAGTAACCAGCTGGGAACATGGCCCACCACTGCCCAGCCCAATCAGAACAAAGACACACAGACAGACAGACAGACAGACAGACAGACACACACACACCCCAGGTGTGATTGGAGGAGATGCCACACATAGATACACACACAGACACAGACACACACACACACACACACACACACACATACACACCCCAGGTGAGATTGGAGGAGATGCCACAGACAGACAGACAGACAGACAGACACACACACCCCAGGTAAGGCTGGAGGAGATGGTACCTGTGGTGTGGTGACCACGAGGGCCCCCAGGGGCCTATAGGGGCGCAGGGCTTCCACAGTGGCCATGTGCTCATCAGAAGTCCCTGGTGGCGTGTCCACAACCAGATAGTCCAGCTCCCCCCAGGCCACGTCAGACACAAACTGCTTTATCAGTGCTGCAGAGACCCAGAGACCAGCAGTGACCTGAGAAAGCCTAGGCAAGGGGAGGCCCATCTTCTCCAGCTCTAGGATCTACCAGTTGCTACTGGGCAGCTCCCAGGGGACAATGGGAACACCTGCCACACAAGGCAGCAAGGGTCCTTGGTCTGCGAGGTAACTGGGGAGGCAGAGCTCCATGGCCCCCTCAAGCACCCTTTCCAACAGCTGTACCACCTGCTAGCACTGAACTGTCTCCACACACTCCACCCTACAGGGCTGTAGCTGGCTTCCATGAAGGCCCCAGGTGAGGACGGAACCTTGAGTCTCCTAAGGCCTCTGTGCGCTCAAGCCCAGAGAAAACGGCCTGTCCTGAAGCACCTTGCAAGCACATCCAGGAACAACAAGCCATTCACCCTAAGCGTGTTTATTCCTCCTAGCCCCTCACTGCAGCTAGGATGGTTTAACGTTACCTCCTTGAAGCTCGGCACTTGGGCCACTACACACCGTGGGGCCTTACACCTGTGTGTGTTGAGTGAGGGCGAGGCTCTCCCAAGACCTCCCTTCCTAACTGAACTCGGAGTGGCTGACGGTTTCACAACAAACGCCAAACACAGCTTCTCCCTTGATCTTGGTCTCATGGCACTCCCTCCATCCAGAGGCTGATACGGTTGTCACAGAGGCTGTGAGAGGCTTCTCAAGGGCACAGGGGTGGGCATGCGTGAGCACTCCAATGGGACAAAGTCTCCACTACCAAGAGGCCAGGGCTGGATTCTAACTTTACCCAAAGGCATCAGCCATGATAAGAGGGAAAGTAGGCGCAAT
>CABHPH010127496.1:0-14816 GCA_902168325.1 Peromyscus nudipes
CCCAACACCAGCACTTCATTGAGCCTGGGGCGACAGACCCAGACTGAAAAAGTTTCTGAAGGACACAGTGAATTAGTGTCAGAACCCAGATGAGAGTTATATATTTTTTTCATTGCTTTAACAAAATACCTTACAAAATCAAGTTGGAGACAAAGGGAAGCCTTTATTTTGGCTCCCAGTCAGAGGGTGACAGTCCCTCAAGGCAGGAAAGGCATGGCGGCAGTGTGAAGTGGCTGGTCACATTGAGCACAGGGTCAGAGCAGAGAGAGATGAATACCGGCATTCAGCTGGCCTTTCCTTTTTGATTCAGTCTAGGACTCCAGCCTAAGGAATGGTGCCTCCCACAGTTGAAGTGGGTCTTCTGACCTCAGTTAATCTAATCTATATCTCAATTAACCCAATCACAGGCATTCCCAGAGGCTTGTCTCTTAGGTGAGTCTAGATGCTGCTGTGTTAAGGATCCAATCTTAACTGTCACAGGAGCTCATAGTTCCTAAATCCTGTACCAGTGTTCTTCATACTGGATGATGATCCATGCACAGGAAGAGAAGTATTCTCCTTCTCTAAACTAATAGAGTTAGGAAACTTCCATGAAACCCCCAGAGAGCTTGACGTTTGAGGACACTACTTAGGAATCACAAGCTCCAAGGTAGTGAGCTGAGCATGTGCTTGGGGAGTTTAAAGATGAGAGACTGGGTGGAATTTTTAGGACAAGGGGTGAACTAGTTGTGCCAAGAGCGAACTCTTCTCCTGGGACTATGAGGCAGTAAAGGGTGTTTTCTAGGGACTAGTGTGGACCTGGCTGAAGGGAATTGACTGACAGTCTTAAAAGGGACCCTCCACCAAGGTGCTTAGTCTTACTGAAACTTGATATGCCATGCTTTGTTGATAACCATGGGGGGCCTGTCCCTTTCTGAACAGAAACAGAGGAGTGGATTGGGAGGGGGGCTCACTGAGAGGAGGGAGGGGAGAGGAGGGAGGGGAAACTGTGGTCAGGATGTAAAACAAATTAAAAAAAACTTTTTTAAAAAAGGTCACCCTCCACCAAGTGTGGTTGCACATAACTAATCCCAAGTCAATAAGAGAAAAAGCATACACATGATTTTTTTGTTGTTGTTTTTGGTTTTTCAAGACAGGGTTTCTCTGTGTAGCTTTGGAGCCTGTCCTGGAACTCACTCTGTAGCCCAGGCTGGCCTCAAACTCACAGAGATCCGCCTGGCTCTGCCTCCTGAGTGCTGGGATTTAAGGCGTGCACCACCACCGCCCGGCCAGGAGGGCTCCTTTCAAGCGAGGATCTCAAGGCCTGCTTTAGAGAGAGGTCAGAAACCCTCTCCCACTTTAGAGTAAGGTTAGAAACTCTCTCCTGCTTTAGAGTGAGGTTAGACACTCTCCTCTGCTTCAGAGTGAAGTTAGACACTCTCCTCTGCTTTAGAGAGAGGTCGGAAACTCTCTCCTACTTTAGAATGAGGTCAGAAACCCTCTCCCGCTTTAGAGTGAGGTTAGACACTCTCCTCTGCTTTAGAGAGAGGTCGGAAACTTTCTCCCAGCTTTCATGGCGGATTCTGACAAGATGGCTAGGAAGCACGTGAGAGAGACTGTCCTGTCCCCGCTGTCTTCTCAAATGCAAGGTGCTGTGTTTGGGGGCAGCATGTTCTGAACCCCACTGTCGTTACGCGAAGAAATGAGCAACATTCCCCACTGCGGGTGAAGGCATAGTGTTATACTATAATTGTCTAGAAAGTATTTGGGAACAATCAATTACATTTTAAAATATAAGCCCCATTGGATCAGGCATATCTCCTTTAAGATACTAGAACAAAAGTATCATTACCTAAAAGTGCAGGTTCAAGGATATTTATGAGAACATTGCTTCTGGTGACAACATTGGAAATAACCTGGGCTTCTAATAGCAGGAACACATTTGAACAGACTTCTGTGCATTTGTTTTACAGCATTGATGATGACCTAGCTATTCAAAAGGCGAATCGAATCTTCCTCCATGTGTCTGAAACAGGCTAAACAGGCGGACTCTAGGACCATAGCTGTGACGCTGTGATAGGTAAAAGCAAACTGCCCAGTAATGTATTAGCAAAAGTGTGGGCAAGTCACAAAACACAGTGCTCGCACTGCTTAGCTGGGGTTGAGATGGGAGCAGCGGCAAGGGAGGTGGAGGTGAAAAAAAGGGAAATGGCTAACGGGAAATGGCTAACATGGCCAACGCGCTAACTTTGTGTTGGACCTATTAAAAGAATCTATTACACTTTTAAGTTTGTAAAGTTGTATTTTTATTTTATGTGTGTGTGTTTGTGTGAGTGTATGCCACGGGCGTGCAGGTGCCTAAGGAGGTCAGAAGAGGGTATCTGATCTCCTGGAATTAAAATTATAGACTATCGTGAGCCACCCGACATGGGTGCTGGGAACCAACCTCCGGTCTTCTGGGAAAGCAGTGAGTGTTTACAAGCGCCTGTGCTTCTAATCTTAAAAGTGTGCTGAAGAAATAAAAGGGAAGCGAAAAGGCATAGACAGATTCAACAGGAAAAAGCCAGCTTTGGACTCCAGTCCTATTGCTTACTAGTTGGGCAAGCACAAACTACTTATTCAAACGTCTCTCAGTCCCAGGCTTTCTTATCTGACAACGCGGAGGTAACGCCTAATCTTCTGAGTCATTGTAAAGATTAAATGAGGGCTTGGGGTGTAACTCAGTGGTAGAGCACTCGTCTAGCATGCACAGGGCACTGAGCTTGAACTCCAGTACAGGAATGAAGAAAATAAAAGAAATTTGTGAGCTGGGTATGGTAGGTAGCACGGGCCTATAATTCTATCAGAAGGCAGAATCCCGAGTTTGAGGCCAGCCTGAACTACAAAACAAGACCTAGTCTCAAAAAAGATGATATGAAGTAACACATTCTGGTGTCCCGTTTCTGTACAGGACAGCTCCCTCTCAAACGCTTTTCTGCCATGATGCCCAACACAATGGTATGATGTAGCCAAGGAGGTTGTCACCAGAGCTAAGAAGGTGGCAACACCATTTCTGGGCCTCTAAAACCGGAAGCTAAATAAACATCTTTTCTTCATAAAGTACTCAGCTTTTGGTGCTTTGCAGTTACAACAGAAAATGGACTATTACAACTTCCCAAATACTAAGTTCATTGCGTCAGCTGGTGTATTCTCCTCCACAGCTGTTCTACCCAAACCAACCAATCACCGTTGTTTCTGTTTCACCTGCCACCAGTGATCCGGCCCTCCTTGTTGACATCAGCTCAAACATATTTTTTTAAATTTATTTAACTTTATTTTATGAGCATTGGTGTAAAGGTGTCAGATTTCCTGGAACTGGAGTTACAGACAGTTGTGAGCTGCCATGTGGGTGCTGGGAATTGAACCCTGGTCCTCTGGAAGAGCAGCCAGTGCTCTCAATGAAGGGTCGGAATGAAGGGTCGGGCGTGTTTGCATATGCCCGGCGGACACTTCCGCCTAGCCAGCTCCAGGTCAAGATAGCCATTTCCGGTCAAGGCATCTTGCAAGACCAGGATCCGTGATGTCACGTAGCCACGCAAGCGCGCAGCATGCCTACGTCATCTACATCTACCTGTGCACGCCCCGCCTTTAAAAGCCAGCGCCATGTTCCCCATTTCTCTCTTTCTCTTTCTCTCCCTCTTTGTACACGTGTCTCCCCGGGCCCCAGGCACTCTCTATCCCTTTCCTCTCAATAAACTCTTATTAGTGGATTCTGTCGTGTTTCGTGATGTTTCCTTGCAGGGTAACAGCGTAAATAACTAACACTCAACCACTGAGCCATCTCTCCAGCCCCTCAAACATTTTTATTATTTTAAAAATTTATTCGTGTGTGTGTGTGTGTGTGTGTGTGTGTGTTTGGTGGCTCACACTTGTAATCCCAGCACTTGAGAGGTTGAGGCAGGGGGATCAGTGGAAGTTCAAGGGAGCCTTGCACTACAGAGAGAGACCCTGTTTCAATGGACAAACAAACATCCAAAAGAGAAAGAAATCCCAGCAAGCTGAGAACAAATCAAAGCTGACGGACAAGAGGCGGGGGAATGTAGTAAGGAGAATTGAATGGGAATGGATCCAAAATGAATACAGATGTTAGAATGAGCAGAGAAATACATTAAAACAGTTATTATAACTGCATACCGTGTGCTCAAAAGTAAAAGGGAAACATCGAAAGTACAAAAGAGAACAAACAAACGAACGGCTAAAACATTACCAAGGAGCAAGATAAAGTGCTATAGGTCATCAGCTAACAAAGGCAACAAAATCAAATGATAACATACACAAACTATACACAAACTAAGGGAAGGGGACTCACCTTTCACATTGAAAAAAAAAAAGCTGCCTTGCGTACTTTTCCAGGCAAACAACATCATGCATGTAGTAGGTTTTGTTTTCACTATCCATTTCCCCGTTTCTTGCTATAATTTGGGATTGTGTCCTACAGCAAATGAAAGCTCAGGAGCACCCTGCTGCCACGAGGCTCATGCTGTTGCTGTGGCTACAGCTTTAAACGTGTAAAATATTGCCGGGTGGTGGTGGCTCACACCTTTAATGCCAGCATTTGGGAGGCAGAGGCAGGCGGATCTCTGAGTTGGAGGCCAGCCTGGTCTACAAAGTGAATTCCAGGACAACCAGAAACCCTGTCTCAAAATACCAAACAAACAAACAAACAAACAAACAAACAAACAAATAAATGTGTAGACTATTAAAGGTTGATAGGACTTCTTCCAACATCCATTTTGCAGAGCCTATGGACCCGAAGTGACTTGTCAAATCAAACCGCACAGTCACAGACAAGAGCTAAACAGAGTCCAAGTCTCTCAACTCTATTCAGTTCCATTTAATGTAACAAAAGCCTGAGGGAGGCCCTGGGGAGCCAGCCAAGGAGAAGGTGTGGGTGACTTCACTGGGTGGGAGCTCACAGCCAGGGAACACTCGATTGTTCCTTAGATAGCTGGCAAGCCGTCCTCACTCCCAGTGGGTGTGTCCTGGGCAAAAGGACTCGACTGTGGCAAAGCTGATACATGTCTGTAGTCCCGGAGGCCAGACTCATTCTTACTAAGGATATCCTCACCAGAGCTAACTAAGCCGTCTGCCTGAGCTCAGTGCACCCAGTCTTGTGAACTACACAGCAAGGCAAATGGCAAATAAAACCACTGACCTTATAAAAAACATTTTCAGTGCCATGCATCAAAAGGCATCGTTTTTAAACGATATTGTTTTCATTTTTAAATAGATGTGTAGGGGAGGGGGAGTTACGGCTTTGTGCACACGCATGCAGTACCCATGGAAGCCTGAACCACCTTCTGGGATGGGATCAGATCCCCTGGAGCTGGAGTAGCTGGGGTGATGAGCTGCCCAGCCCAGCAGGCAGTGATGAGCTGCCCAGCATGGGTGCTGGAGACTGAACTTGGGTCCTTGGCTAGAGCAGTACATGCTCTTAACCACTGAGCCACCACTTGAGCCCAAGAAGGCATTGTTTTGTTGAAAGAAAATTTGCTGAGTGCAGACTGCTTTGGCCCGAGTATTTCGACGTTTACACACCGATAGCCCTGTGTACAGCAGGATCTCCTACCAAGCTGGCCAGATTCCTGAAAAATCTTCACTCTAACCACACAACAACTGCTGTTTGACTTTCACTTGGCATCGAAGCGTCATACCAATCATGCCCACCTCCTGATGCTGTCCCAGTTAATCAGGCACCAAAATTATCTGTTATCTGGCACCAAAATGCTCACAAACAGGAAGGTAATATCAAAGTGCCAGGGCAGGTGGCGTTAGCTTTCAGTTGGCATTACTATCAAAATGGAATAGAACATTAAAATATTTTTATGGATAAGTTCAGGCCCCTACAGGAGTTTCTATAAACCAGGCTTTGAGAAGCTCTGTTCTTATCATTGCCAAAACTGTCTTTACCGGAGAAGCTATAAAGCAGGGCCCTGGTGCTGTGGGATTAGACTTCAGTCACGCTGACGCAACCACATGCGCTGGACTGCTGTTTCCCCTATGATCTGCTGGCAAACTTCTCCTTACCCTTTCAGTAGATTTTTCTGGAAACTGTTTTTGGCTCCCACAAGTTGAGCAGGTCTTAACCTCCTTTGCTCCCCTATCTACATGACACATTCAACCCTCACTTCTTACGCATGATCGTTTTACTTCCTGTCTGGTCCCACATCTCCTCTGTAGCCTAGACGGCAAGCTCCGTGAAAGCCGGGTCAGAGTTTATTAATTTCCAGGCCCCCACTTCCCTATGCAGGGGTAGGCTCAGGAAGGAATAAGAATGAATGAATGAACACAGGGGTGAATGAATGAGTGAGTGAGCTAGATGTCCCTCTAGATTCTGTTGGCTCTAGAATATTGGGCTCTGCCATCCAGTTTAGCACTTCCTCTCCTCTTTCCAACCTCCAGTTTTGTTTCTGCAAAGGCTTTGAAAGAGCATCTCATAAACTGGCTCTTCATGGGCTCCCCCGTAGGGCCTGAGAGCACCCTCACTTTGCTCTTGAACAACCAGAGATGCAAACAAGGAAAATCACTTGCCTTAGGGCACCCAGGTCAGATATAATTGCATCAACCCAGAAGCTGTGTGCTGGCTACTTCTGTCTCTTCCAGGACATTGTCTGCTTGTTACCTTTTCAGTTAGATGTTTTTGGTCAGCGCTGCCATAGGGAAAAGTAGTGTTCCCTGTGACCTCACCTCCCGGTGGCACTGTTTTGAGAACAAACTGGATTCTCACGGTTCTCCCAATGGTGGCAGGGTGCCCACGTCAGGCAAGGTATTTTTCATACTGAAAAGAAACAAAGATAGCGTCAGCCCTCATTTGTAATTTCCCCAGAGCAGCTGGAATCTAAAAATCCCTTTGTTTCCCTTCTCAGCTTATAATGCTGCCTTTTGTCCTTGGTAAAGGGGAGCAGAAAAGTGCAGGTGGGGGCAGGGGGACTTAACTTACTTACGTATATATTTATTTCTAGACACTTTTCTTTTTTCCAACATGGGCCAAAATGGACATCCTGAAATCCCCACTCACCTTACGTCCTTAATATAGACACCTCATTTCTCTCCCATGGCCAAAACCACTAGTGTTATCCCTGAGCCCGGACATCCTTCTTCCTTCCAGACCGGGAGGCCACTCACCTCCTCATGCCTAGCCTTCCCAGTGGGCATCCTGGCTTAGACCTCACATCCACCAGACACTCAACATTTAATCACTTCCGCTCCCAACACGCGGCCAGCTCTCCCTCACCTTGCTTCTTGGCCAAGGCCCTGGAACCCAGTGGGAGAGAACTCTAGAAGGGAAGAAGAGGAGAATGCAGCCCCATCATTGAGTGTCATTTATGGACATACACCGTAACGAACTACACATGGCAATACTGATACATTGAAATACATATTTTGAAAATTAAAAATACAGATGATAAATTTTAGTTTTGTTTCACCAGGTAAATCGCCTCCACTTTGTCTTTGTTAGGGTTTCTATTGCTGTGATAAAACACCATGACCAGCTGGGCGGTGGTGGCGCACGCCTTTAATCCTAGCACTCGGGAGGCAGAGCCAGGCGGATCTCTGTGAGTTCGAGGCCAGCCTGGGCTACAGAGCAAGATCCAGGAAAGGTGCAAAGCTACACAGAGAAACCCTGTCTCGAAAAACAAACAAACAAACAAAAAACCAAAAAACAAAACCAAAACAAAACAAAACAAAACAAAAAAAAAACCCACCATGACCAAAAGTGACTTGGGGAGGAAAGACTGAGCAGTTTTAAGTATGATGGTGGCATAACTTCACGTAAGTGATGGTCCAGAAGTAAAGACCAATAACTTCTAAGTGACCTTTGGGGCTCTCCATGGTCTGTTCATTTCACAACAGCAGTATGCTCCTTTCTTTATCTCTTCAGCCCGTCAGTGCCCCCAACCCTTCACACAGGCTCTTCTCTCTGCCTGGAATGTTCCTTGGCCATCACCAGTTTGGCCTTCAGCCTCCTCAGAGAGACCTTTCTGTGGACATTGTCTCAGAATACTCTCCCATTTTCCTCTCAATCACTAGCCCAACGAATTGATGAACTACCTGACTTAGCCAGAGAGACAGGGACTGTTATATGCATGAATCTGTCTTGTTGATAAAGACGTTTCCTGATTCTTTGGAGCAAAGTTCATGGCTCCCTCTTCTGTGCATTGCCTTGTCATTGTCTGTGGACATGTCTATCTCTGCCCTAAGATCGGCAGCTTCTTGAAGACAAGGACAAAAAACACACTTTCATTTACTTTATTTTGTGGGTTTCTTTTTTTTTTTTTTTGGTTTTTCCAGACAGGGTTTCTCTGTAGCTTTGCGCCTTTCCTGGAACTCACTCTGTAGCCCAGGCTGGCCTCAAACTCACAGAGATCCACCTGGCTCTGCCTCCCGAGTGCTGGGATTAAAGGCGTGCACCACCACCACCCGGCTTCTTTTTTTTTTTGAGGCAGGTTTTCGTGTAGCTCAGGCTAGCCTTATCAAACTAGTTATGTAGCCCCAATTGACCTTGAGTTCCTGATTTTACTACCTAAATTTCCCAAGTGCTAAGATTACAGGTATGAGCCACCATATCTAGCAAAATCGTGCTTTGAATTCCTGCCACCTATTATGGGATGGCGAAGTGTGGAGTAGGACAGTATTTCCTTGGATGGATGCACCCACGTAATAAAGGGAAAGGCTGGGCTCAATAGGTACAAAGAACTCAGGGCAACTCCATTCCCTTCAGACACTCGGCTTCGTGTAGTAACCTATTTATTCACTTACCCAGCAAACATTGTCTGCCTATTATGTGCTAAACCAGGGATGTGTGTAAGAGGATATTTAAAGATCAGTAAGAGAGGGGTAAGTCAATGGGCTCTGGCACCTGACCATCTAGATTGGAATCTTTTCCTTGCTACCTTCTAGTAATCAATGATAAACAAGTAAGTCAGATACAAGAAGCCTCAGTTTCCCCAACTGTTATATGAGGACAATAATAGTATCTACTTATTATTAAATGTATTACTAAATAAAATTAAAATTAATGGAAACATATTTCCTGATTCTTTTGTACAAAGTTCATTGCTCCCTCTTCTGTGCATTGCCTTGTCATTGTCTGTGGACATGTCTATCTCTGCCCTAAGACTGGCAGCTTCTTAAATATTAAATTAAATATTAATTAAATATTTAATTAAAAATTAAATGTTGCTCACATCAGACTGTGCTATTGTGGAATAATGCTATTATACACTGTGAAGAACTGGTTGGTTTAATAAAAAGCTGAATGGCCAATAGTTAGGCAGGATTTCCAGGCACACAAAGACACTGGGAAGAAGAAGGGCAGAGACGTAAGGAGACACAGAGGAAGCAGGAAAGCAGGATGGACAGTACATGATAAAGTAAATGAGCTTCAGAGCAGCACATAAATTAATAGAAATAGGTTAATTTAAGTTATAAGAACTAGTTAGAAACAAGCCTAAGCTATCAGCCAAGCTTTCATAATTATTAAAAATTCTCCATGTCAGCAGGGCAGTGGTGGCACATGCCTTTAATCCCAGCATTCAGGAGGCAGAGCCAGGTGAATCTCTGTGAGTTCGAGGCCAGCCTGGTCTACAGAGCTAGATCCAGGAAAAGCACAAAGCTACAAAGAGAAACCCTGTCTCGAAAAACCAAAAAAAAAAAAAAAAAAAAAATTCTCCATGTCGTGATTTGGGAGCCGGCTGGTGGGACAGAGAAAGACTTGCTAAAAATGGCACCCAATGTAGGGCACGTATTTCCACATAAGACCTGAGAAAGCTTAAAAAAATAAAAAGGTTCCAAACACAAAAATGAATCCTAATGCACCTTCCTAGTACTGCAGTCTCTCATGTGGGACCACAGTACAGAGACATCTCCTGGCCGCTGCCTCGGGCTTAAGCCACCAGCATACCATGAGCTCAGCTGCATGGCAGTATAAGGTTTCACTCATGCAGACAGAAAAGGTTACAGATACGCAGTAAAGCAGGGTCAGATATAAAAACCCTCTAAATAGGTTACAATGTGTTAAAAAAAAAAAAGGTGCATAGGCTTTAAAAAGAAAATAAAATGAATATAGACAGTCATAGAAAATAGTTTATAGGCCGGGCAGTGGTGGCGCACGCCTTTAATCCCAGCACTCGGGAGGCAGAGCCAGGCGGATCTCTATGAGTTCGAGGCCAGCCTGGGTTACCAAGTGAGTCCCAGGAAAGGCGCAAAGCTACACAGAGAAACGCTGTCTTGAAAAACCAAAAAAAAAAAAAATAGTTTATACATAATTAAAGTCTTTAAAGAAAAAGTAAAATAATATAAAAAGAATAAGCTGTGTAAAGATGGAAAATACACAGACAGTTTGGATCCTGTATAGCATTGCATTGAATTTAAATTTTTTGATTGCTGATGAGCAAACAATAGCCACTAAGAGACATTGGATTATAAAAACTACTAAATTAAACCAACCTGTATATTTAAAAAAGTCTTAACTTCAAAATGGAGTCCAAAAATAAGTTACATTGGGGGAAGAGGTTATGCTTTTGTTTGCACAGAAAATGAAAAGCTGTGGATTCATTCAATGTTAATAGAGATCAGATTTGACTGGGGAAGACCCCCTGAAAATTCTGGTTGCAGACATAAAGAAATAAATCTGAAATAGCTATAAGACAGAACAAGGGGACCAGACACCAATAAAAATGAGTGGCCCAGGTGATCTAGCCTCTCAGAATGCCTCTGTTGCAGTTTTCTCAGAGTTCTGCATACAGAACTGCTTCAAGTCTGCTGGCTGAGATTGTCCAGCCTCACAGACTACTACAGTCAGACTTCAGATAAGCCCTACATTTCCAGTCACACTGAAACTAGACAACAGCTAGCTTTCTTAGGACTTGAACATTATCCCAATTTTCTCAGGGTCCCCTAAAGATGTCAGCGCCCCCAAACAACAGGAAGCAGTCTAGAGAACACAATGATCACATTCCCAAGAGGTTGGGTGAGTAGTTTTTGGTCATTTGGTGGGTTATGAATATTTGTCATCATTTAGGGGGGCTGGTTACAACTTGTTATTGGTCATAGTCAGAAAAAAAACTGAACAAAGGAGATTAGATTCAGGAATCTATTTCTAAAGGGAAAAGGGGGGATATAGTATAGAAATGATGGGATAAAAGGGTGGATTGTTGAATCTACTTTTGAACAACTACTAGTCTCAAATATTTTACATTGGTATCTATTTTTGTATATTGATACAAATTTAAGGTTATTTTTGATATACTGTATATATGATTCTATTCTTAAGATATTGTACCTATGCAGCTCATTTTAAAATGTAATGTAAAGTTTTAATCCTTGAAAGCTATTTATGATAATAAAGAAATACAGGTTTGGGCTGGGGAGATGACTCAGGGGTTAAGAGCACTCACTGTTCTTCCAGAGGCCCTAAGTTCAATTCCCAGCAACCAAATTGTAGCTCACAACTATCTATAGTGAGATCTGATGCCCTCTTCTGGCATACAGGCATGCATGCAGACAGAAACACTATATACATAATAAACAAACAAATCTTTAAAAAAAGAAATACAGGTTAATAGTCATCTATAACAATCAAACTTATAGTCATGCTAGGTATGTTTTCAAGGTCATACAAAGATATGTTTTAGATAGATAGGTGATCTTCAAACACTTCAAATACCTACAGAATATGGCATTTAAAATGTTTTAATAACATAAGGCTTTTCATGACCGTGAGCCATGTCTGCTCCTGGCAGTACGCATTTACTTCAAAAATGGATGATGGGCATCAAAGAATTTCCATATAGAGTTTGCTTTCTTTGTTGCAAAAGTTAGCCCTGGGCAAAGAAAGTGCCATTGCCTCAACTGCTGACAGTATGCTGTCCAAACTGGACCAGCAGGACACAAAGGAAAGCATCTGCCAAACTTTGCCAAGACAAGGTAGGACAGTCCTTCAAAGTTACCGCTTCACAGAAAAGTCTGTCATGTATTCTAGGCCTGTAGGCTGAAGATGGATGCCCCAACATTACAGAGGAACCCTGGGGTGACTTTCCAGGCATCCAGATGTCTCTGTCATTTCATAGTTTTGGAAGTTGCTTGCTCTGCACTTCCTGTTTACTCAGGTAATATTATATCCTTCTCAGGTCTCTGATGGAGTTGAAGACTAGATAGTTATAGTTGCAGTTTTCCTTAGTTATGATAGAAAGTGAATTACGTACAAAACTTTAGACTCATTAAGAGAGGA
Organism: Peromyscus nudipes; assembly: GCA_902168325.1. Taxonomy (NCBI): domain Eukaryota; kingdom Metazoa; phylum Chordata; class Mammalia; order Rodentia; family Cricetidae; genus Peromyscus; species Peromyscus nudipes. The sequence goes on from CABHPH010127496.1 coordinate 12,251, forward strand.
TAGTTAATGGGGTATTTTCTCTGAATTTGCCAAATACAAATGGACTGGACATTGTGAATGTAATTCTTACCGGATCATTGTTCTTAGTATATATAGTTTCACTGTGTTAGAGTTAAAGCCTTTCTTTTTTATTTAGACAAAAGAGAGGAAATGTTGTGAAATAATCTTTTTGTACATTGTGAAGAAGTGTCACTCTAATTGGTTTAATAAAAGGTTAAATGGCCAATAGTTAGGCAGGGTTTCCAGGCACAGAGGACATTGGGAAAAAGAAGAGCAGAGACAGAAGGAGACATGGAGGAAGCAGAAAATCAGGATGAACAGTACATTGATAAGGTAAATGAGCCTCAGAGCAGCACATACATGAATAGAAATGGGTTCATTTAAGTTATAAGAACTAGCTAGAAACAAGCCTAAGTTATTGGCTGAGCTTTCATAATTCATAATAATTCTCCATGTCATGATTTGGGAGCTGGCTGGTGGGACAGAGAAAGACTGGCTATATTTCCCCCTACTCTATGATCTATATTATGTAAAACAGTCATTCTTCAGCCTGTTCATTGGCCTGAGAGGCTCTATTTATAAGCAGCCTTTGACTCCATTTTGATTGCAAACACAGGCAGAATGACTCTTCCCTTGTTAGGCATTTAAATAACACCATCTGTCTAGCACCACCCACAAGTCACAGACAGATAAATAACTTACTCCTAAAAGTAAAAAGGGTGCCAGTCTTGTAAACTTACCACAGTAAGTTTGGGCTATTGGAGAATACGGCTTATTAAAATCATATCAGGAAAACTCGACCCAAGAATGTAGCAAACACACCAAATAGAGGAAAGGGTGCAACACCTTTACCTGGACCCCCTACCCCCAAAAAGGAAGGCATCTAACACTGTGATGGCAACCTGACCTCTGACCACCTGGTTTATGCATCGAAAGACCACAGAGAACTCCCAACTGTCCTGGGAACTTCAGTTTGAGTTGGTCCTCACTGACAGTTCTGTTCTGCTCATTCATCTCTCTTGACCTGGCCCTTCTCGTCACCTCTATGACCTCTACAGTCCTACACCTTGCTAGATAGCTCAACCTGACCCTGAGGTTTGACATGACCCAGCTAACAGTGATGCGTGCTTTCAGCCGGGTTCATTAATACCTTATCTAATGACCCTCAGTGACTCTCTTCGTATCTGACTTCTTCAGAACCTCTTGCACTCCACTACGGCCTCTTGAATCCTTTGTAGCCTTTCAGTAACCCACGTGTATACGGACTTACACATATATTTACTGTGTGATATGTAATGTGTGATCTGAGAGCTAAGACTAGTAAAGACTGAAATGAAAGAACCTGTGTTTGCCTTGGCCAGCTATCAAGGGAAACTGGGAATGCAAACAGCAGACAAGGACACCAGTGTAGCTTGGGAACTTATTGCTACTCAATAAATTCCGACATGTGGAAAGATACAGATGTGCCTGTCCACTACATTTTTGATATAGCATGCTCATGGCAGCTAATAGTTGCACTGATGATTTTCAAAGTTTTCAGAGTGTCCAACACATGACAAGTACTACTCAAGTACTAGCTATTACTCTGTGCTCTGGGGCCACGGGCCTGGCAAGGTGGCAGGTAATGACTCCAACTCAGGATAACCCTAGGTAGATTAGAGAGTCAACAAAGTTCACACAAAGTGTTGAGGGAAAAGTCAGGGGAGGCCTGATGGAGGAGGCGGACTCTGAGCAGAGCCTGGCGGGTGTAGATTGGATTTGGCACACTATGATGTGAACACTTTTTACAGAGATGACAGCCGTAAGTCCTGAAATTTTGGGATCATTTAGGGGCTTGGAGGCTACCATGACCCCGAGTGAAAGGTCTCAGTTCATTGACAGGCACAGCAAATTACTTAACCAATTGTTCTTCCATTCTGCAAACATTTCTAAAGCCCTATAGGTGCCAGACTTTAGGGTAGACAAGGACCCAAGAATCAAACTCTGCATTACCTACCCCAAAGGAGCACAAATACACAGTGACAGAGACAGAAGATGACCCCAGATCCTGACTTTCCTGCTTATTCTACTTCACACCAGGACACACCGCAGGCAGGACCACACTGGGTTCATCTTCTCCAGGAACCAAATCACTGCCCTTGCTTTTTCCACCCTACATGCAACTATGTAGGTGCTTGGTACAGGGCCTTATGTAAGCCCATTTCCCGATTTCTCTTCTTCTCCAAGACCCTGGGGCTATCTAAATGTCATGTTTATTTTTTAAACCACATCCTCACCACTGATGACTCACAATAACCTTTGTCATCTGCTCTGAAAACTACTATTATATCTGTTTGCCCATGCCTGTCTGTCTACCTGTTAATTCTTGGCATTGAGCCTCCCTGTGGCTGCTACTCTTATTCTGTTCTTCCTGCCCCACCCACACCCAGTATTACTGGAGCTATTAAGAGCACTTGGGAGGCAGAGGCAGGCAGATCTCTGTGAGTTCGAGGCCAGCCTGGTCTACAAAGCAAGATCCAGGACAGGCACCAAAACTACATGGAGAAACCTTGTCTCGAAAAAAAAA